>CAOJCQ011819595.1:0-10062 GCA_948356215.1 Stillingia texana | reverse complement strand
CAAGCTATCAACATAAAACAGTTTTGACCTTAGTTCACTTATTCCAGCATAACTATTTCATATGAATTTAAAATCAACTTCTGTAAAATCCTAAAGAAACTAGACGTCCTTATCTTTCTAAATCTTTAAAAATCATTTGTTAAATCAATCAATAGAATCATTAAATAGACTCTCAAAGACAAATTACAATAACTGAAAAATAAAAAACAACAAGTTTACCTTAAGGATTGACTTGGAATGATGAAGAAAATAGTGAAGGGAATTGGATTCTTAGTGCACATTTCTAGTTTTGGAAGAAAAGAAATGACTAGAGGAGGTGGGTGGACTGCTAGAATTCTTTTCATGATCAGATGAGTGAGTTATGGTATTTATATGGGAGGAAGTGGGGTGGTGCAATAGAATTGTGATACCTCGATGCGGAATCCCAATGACCTAATAAACTAGACCGATTTGATTGAGCAATTTTCACATAAACATATAAGCCACACACACACACACACACACAACCTATCCCTTCCATAAAATATATATATATACCAATCAGCCAAATGAAACACTAATACCCTTATCACGGCCACCCCAGCTACATAACTGCTGCAAACCCACATCTCAAAAAAAAGAAAGAGCATAAAAAATACCAAAGAATAGAGGGAAAGGAACTCCCTTTAAAAAAATACACCATCATGTTGAAAGAATGACTTACACGATATCCCATGTTCCAGGAATGACTTACACGGGTATCCACACCGCTGTGTTCAATGAATGACTTACACAGTAACCCGCATTTAAGGAATGACTTATAAGGTTCATCACCTCATCGCATTTAAGGAATGACTTACACGACACCCTATGTTCAAATAATGACTTACACATGTTTCCACATCACTATGTTCAAGGAATGACTTACACAACAACTCGCATTTAAGGAATGACTTATGCGGTTCATCACCTCATTGTGTTCAAGGAATGACTTACATAACAGTCCACATTCGAGGAATGACTTACATGAGTTTTCACACCGCTGTGTTCAAGGAATGACTTACACAGCAACCCGCATTTAAGGAATGACTTATAAGGTTCATCATCTCATCGCATTTAAGGAATGAGTTACATGACACCCCATGTTCAAGGAATGACTTACATGGGTTTTCACACCACTCTGTTCAAGGAATAGCTTACACAGCAACCCGCATTTAAGGAATGACTTATGCGGTTCATCACCTCATCATGTTCAAGGAATGACTTACATGACACTCCACATTCAAGGAATGACTTACACGGGTTTCCACACTGCTATGTTCAAGGAAAGACTTACACATCAAGCATCTTAGTTAAACTTCATGAGTAATGTATGACTACAAAAGTATATCAATGACTTATGCGGTTCATCACCTCATCGTGTTCAAGGAATGACTTACCTGACACTCCACATTCAAGGAATGACTTACACGGGTTTCCACACCGCTTTGTTCAAGGAATGACTTACACAATAAGCATCTTAGTGAAACTTCACGAGTAATGTACAACTACAAAGGTATATCCCCCTATCCCTATCTTTACTTTGATAACATCATACACACAAGTTTGCAGTCCTATCAAAGTGTGGGAAAACTGTAGACACCCGATTCTGGTGCATCTCATACGTATAGGGAGGCCGATGATGAAACAACCCAAGTTCCGGAAACATTGATATTCTTGAGAGAAATGCCCAAAAAGTACACATGACAGCCATCAAAGAGAGAAAGAAAAGAAAGAAAAAAGAAAGTAAAAAATGAGAGAGAAAGCTTAGGACCTCCGGCCCAAAAAAGCCCAGCCCCATGGAAAATAATATTCCGGCCGGATCTCTTTTTAATCTAGCCGGATTATTCTTGCCCAACCGGATCCTTTCCTGATATAGTCGGATCTTTTAAAACAAAGAATTCAAGCAAGTTGGCCAACTTGCATGAAATCTTTGCCTACCAAAAGTCTATTCTCATTTTTCTTTAAACAGAAGTTTTGGTATTCAGAGCCAATAACTTCTTTTTCTCCCTTAATTATCTTAGTTAAAGAAAAATTATTCAATTAAAATTTTCTTTTCCCACCCTAAATTTGTGAAATTCCCCGGGTGAGTTTTTGAGAGGTAATCAGTGTCTAGACTCGAATAAGGGTCCAGCTAAAATCTTATTCCCGATGTGCATGAATTCACTGTTAGTAGGTTTATTTTCTTTAAAAGTTTTTCATTATTATTATTTCCTTTTTATATACTTATAATTGACATAATCTCCATATATCTTAACATTGTCCATTCCTCGACTATAATTTTTTATCATGTCTTATTTAAATCCTTCATGAATAAAAAAGAAAAAGAACATGAGAGTTCGAATAGTCAGGTAGGCTCGGCCCTAGCCCACATGACTTAATCTCCCATAAAGCTCCATTTTTCACATAAGGCTAATTTTCAAAACTTATCTTTTTTACATATAATGTTATATTTACAAATAAAAAGTTCTTATGTTTGTAAAATAAACTTTCAATAACCGAGCCAAAACCCGGATCCATCTTAGAAATCAGGTCAATGTCCTTATTATGATGAAATCAATGTTTCAACGCATTCAAACCGAGCCAGCTATCATTTTTTCCTAAAAGAAGACAGACGACAGACACATGTAGTGCAGGACCAATGTCCGTTAGAAAGAAACTAATATCTCGATACTTTTTAAATGCGCCAATCAATCCATTTGATAAAATTCGTACTGCATAACGATATGATGTGAATATTTGTTAATTTCTTTTATTTACTGTTTTTGCGTATATATAAGCTGCAGAAAGGTAATAATGATTAAAACCAGGTCTTGATCAAAAGATCATCGGTCGATAACAAAGGCACAAAACAAGAGAAAATTCACAAAACTCCGAATTTTCCTAAGTCACACTTTCCTGATCTGACCAATCAGATGATGACTCTACTTTTCTCAAGACAAGTTAGCTATAAACCGCTTTTCAGGCGTAGTTTTCATTCGATCACCTCCGATCTGATGATAGGAGATGTGATCCGTGATGGACCCTAGGCTGTCACACCCATTATGGAACAAAGTTTTATGTTCTTTTCATATCTAGTTACAAGACAACTTTTTTCATTTTCTTCATTTAGCAAGGACCTGGTCTTAATCCATTGCACATATAAAGTTTCTATTTTACAAAATATTCCCAACAACAATATCCATCGATCATCAACATTAGCTAGCACGAATTAGTGTCTATCAACAGAAATTACAAACAAATATATCCTGTAACTCCTATGTTTCTTTGATTTGGTGTTATTGATTGGAGTAACACGATACAGATTAAAACCTTCTCCGATAAATGTTTTATAAATCTCTGAAGTGTCACAGGACACTTGGGGAGACTCACTCCTTATTGAAGCAAGTAACAGTCTTTCTACACAGAAACTTGTCTTAATATTTAAAAGCCAAATGGCAAAAACATTTATTTATTTAAAGAAATTGTGACAAATATATATCAGATAATTTTAATAGTATATGGACCCTCATGAGAGACTCAAAAAGACAACTATTAAAATGAAAATTCTGTCTTAATTTGAGTCTTCCATAACATAGGAAAGTTCCATGAGAGACTTGGACACTACCATTGGAGATGGTTTAATAAATTGTCAGGGAATACGTCCTATATATGAGTAGGATTTTCTATGGTTAACCAGTAAATATGAAACATGTTATAATATTATTCAAAATATATTAATAATATCCCTTACCATACCACTACTAATGGCCTAAAAGTAAACAGAGTACTCTAATCTGTTTCAGGCATTATTAGTCAAATTGACAAATTCCAAAATTAACGTGTAAACATAACAGCTTCAAATGGCAAAAAGTTCCAGTAGACCGCTCCTACAATATACAATATGCACAAACTATGAGCAATCCTACTAACAAGCTCTATTAGCATCACTCACTCCACACTCCATACAACACCCAACTGAATGAGGACCAACAATTCAGTACAAACTTAAACTCTTCAACACAAACTTCGCTTTAAGCCCAATCTCAAGCTTACAGAACTGCATTAATAGAACTTCTGTAATCAGAAACTTCATTCTGCAGAAAGATTATAACTTTCTTTTCTAACAATCCTGCAGAAAGTTAAAAAAAACTACCTCACTGTGGTGTCTTAAGCAAGTATCGTTGCTGTTCTTCCAAAGGTAGTAAAGCAAGGACTTTACTTAATCATCCCAAGCACTATCTGCCACACCGACTTTTATGTTTGAAGAACCGATCATGAACCTATACTTATCCTCGATGTTTATGGAACCCGACCCTACAAACTTGGAAACACCATTCCGGGAATCCTTTTTTGAACCTGCTGCTTCTCTCTCTTTCTTCCTTGCAATCTAAATATCAATAGGATTTAGTTAAAAAGATATAGGAAAGTCCATCAAACCGAAACACTATGAATGTAAAATATATAATTATACCTCATTTCTGATAATTTAGATAATCAAGAACAGAGGATTTCAAGGAAAAATGATACAGCAGTTTTGGATGAAAGCAAATGTAATTATCAGGGTATTGCAAAAGGAATAAGAGCCAAATTCACTCCTCAAAATACTGAAATGGAACAGATTTATCCTTCGTTCTTTTTTTGAAAAATGTCCCTACCGTTAATTTTGGTCATATTTGACCTTATTGGTAATGGCAGGGGCAAATTTGACCCTTTTTAGATGCAGCCATTAGAAATATGAGGTCATATTTGCCCTTGCTGTTACCAATAAGCGCAAACACGACCCATTTTTCTAACAGCAAGGGCATTTTTCAAACAAAAAGAATTAAGGGGCAAATTTGTTCCATTTTCAATACTTAGGAGGTAAATTTGGCCCATATCCGATTGCTGAAACAATCTATACCTTTCCAGTTGCAAAAGTCATAGCGCTACCAGATTCAACATCCGCTATTGCTTTCTTTATCTGTACCACTAAGACCTTGAATATGAAGGGAAAGCAATCAAGATTGGAGCAAAAACAAAATTGTATAGATATATGAAAATATTAGGCAGAATTAGAAAAGAGTTGAAAGAAAATAAGATACCAAATCACGATCAGTGTAAAACGAAGTAGCTTGGCCTGCTGATCCTGCACGACCTGTCCTTCCAATCCGATGTACATAATCTTCCATTGTCTATAATTGAGGCACCCATAACTGAAGCTTCAGGTTTGCTATTTCAGAATGATACTAATAGTGACTGAAATGACCAGGTTATTAAGATGCTAACAAATCAGTACCAGAAAAGATGACCACAACTTGGCCACGATAAAGTGCCAGCTGTAGGGCTGTGCAAAACTGAAGCGAGACCTAAAATTGAACTGATTGATACACGATCTTTTCAGTTCTATCAGAACTGAGCCGAATGTACAACCCTAGCCAGCAGATTGGTTTTGGCTAAAGTAATTACAAAGCAGATTTTAAAGTTGCATGATGCTTCTACAGATAAGACCACCTCTAACAAATAATATTCTATGTTATTGGCAACCCACAAACCAAATAGATGTTCCACTGTGAGTAACTAGGGGAAGATTTTATGTCTAACTGGCCTCAACATATTATTCAATGGTTTCTGCCAGAAGTACCTTTGGAAGATCTAGATTAATCACATGAGCAACTCTTGTGATGTCCAATCCACGAGATGCAACATCAGTGGCAACCTGCAAATGAAATTTTCAATCTACAAAAGTAAGAGGAAGGCAGTGGCTTGAATCTAAGACACATAATGCCAGCTTATATTATTAAAGAGATATGACAAATCAATTACAAAACACAGAACTAAACAGAGAAAGAGAGGAAAACTTAAATAACATCCTTCAAACCCATGGATTATTGAAGTAAAGAGAAAAAGCACGAGAGAACCCAAGTAAATCTGAATTCTGTGAAGTTGAATTTCCAAGATGAATAATCACATCAAGATGTGATAAAGCCTAATCTATATATTACTGGTAGATTGATGAGTGTTTGGTATAAGATATTAAGTCAGTAATATATACACAATAGTAAGGATGACAATTACTTATATAGTTATATAGCCTACAATTACAGAGCAAATATGAAACACTTCAGAAATAAAAATCACAGTACCAAAATATTGGTAAAGCCATTCCTAAAATTGTTCAAAGCAGCCTCTCTTTCACTCTGACTATGGCCACCATGCAAAACAACAGCCCGTAAGCCTTGAGCCACCAGAGCTTCAGCAACTTCATCACACCTTGCCTACTTACACCCAATGTCACGTATTAGGGCTTTAGACAAGAAACTTGAAGCTCAAAGTGTAAACAAGTTTATTTCATAAGCATATTAATCATAGAAAAACATAATAAAGTAGAAACAGAAAATTTCAACAAATTATGCCCAGCACCACGATACTTTGTCAGTCTTCAAAGAAAACAATTGAAAGGACAGAGAGGTTGCATTGCAGCAATTCAAATGGACTTGCACAAATAATTAATTAAAAAAAAAAAAAACCTTAAAACTTCAAACCATATTGGCATGACATCCAAAAGAATTTTATAAGAGCATATAAATTCAATCTTTGTCCCTTTCCCTTGTGTGTTCATCTCCTTTACATCATTGGATCCTTGTCCCTTTCCTTTGTGTGTTCATCTCCTTTACTTCATTGGAGGGGTTAGGCATTGATGAAAAAGCATTTAAAATTATAACATATATGAAAATACGTTATCATGGATTTTTAGAGACATTTATGTCATGCAACTTACATGAAAAATAAGTAAAGGGTTCAGCATACCTTCCTTTCCACAAACACTACAGTTAAAGGCAAGGGATGACCAGATTTTTCAGCCTGAGATGCATCATCAACGAGCAAGGCTAGAAGGCAATCAATCTACACCATATTAAATGCTGTGATAACTCATTTAAGTTAACCTCATTAACAAAAAAAAAATGAGAATATGAGAAGACACGGATATAATATTACAAAGTGACTTGAAAAATTATCCGAACCATATATCAATTTAATGAGAAAAAGCAAATATCTAAATCTCTATCCAACTAATGTATTTAGCAATGTAAATAATATATACCACATAATTCCATAATGTTCCTTGAATTACAAGTTTACAGCAATACTACTTTATACCTTTTGCATCTAATCTAGCATTATCCTGTTCTTTGAAAACCAAAGTCATCCACATGCTTAAGAAAATATGTCAGCTATTGTGAAATGAGAACTTACCTTCTCACTATCAGAAACCTTTCTCAAAACTTGAGATACATTTGCTGTTGGACTGCTCACTTTTCCAACTTTCACTTGCACAGGGGCAGTTAAGTACTCCTGAAGTTGGAGGAAAAAGAATCAACATAAACTCTTTGTACACTCTTCTGACAATATTAACAGAATTGTAGACACATACAATTTTTCTCAAAAGAATATTTTTCCAGAAACAAGTACTATGCAAGATATAAATCATATCAATCAGCATGAATTGTACCAGACATTTTCAATCCTAGCAGTCCAGAAATTCTGAAAGACAACCACCAACAGCAAGAAATCAAGGCACAAAAAACTTTCAGAGAAAATACATCTACGTAACTCCACAAACATCTCAAAGAATATGCCGTCAAGAGAAGATTTGGAAATATGGGGATCAGGAGTTATCAACTATCGTTCAAAACGTTGAACATAATGAGAGTATACTTTCAAAAATAATGAAATGTTATAAGGAAATTGTTCCTAACATTATATTGCATCACTAGCAGAACATTCAAGCATCCAGGTTTCAGAAATTCTCCAAGAAATAATTAAGAGATACTGCACAAACTTTTACCAAAAGTCAAATACACAAGAAAATAGTCCAAAACCTAGGTGCTTACACAACTCTGATCTTAGACTGAGACAACCTGAACTAACATTAGCCTGTGGGAGACATGAATTGTCATAAAACCTATGCTTACAAGCCTGTTTATTACTGGATATTCCCACTCCAAAGAGGAAGATTTTATGAAGGCCATTAACATGGGAAATGCAGCACAGATATTTCTATCTCAGATCTCATTTTATATTCCCATATTCCTCTATCATATAGATTGTGTCATGCTTGTAAAAGAAAACACAAATAACTGAAGCAAGAACTAACCTTTGCTAGTGTCTCAATCTCTGCAGGCATAGTTGCACTGAATAGCAGAGTTTGATGCCTTTGTGGAAGATTATGCAGAACCTGAAACAGAACATCATTATCAAAGAGCTAATGTCCTCTTTCATAGCATTATAGAGATATCATGTCATTAAAAGTGCTCAAAGCCAACAGAAGAAATGCTCATAAAATAATGGTGCATTGAGAAACATAAAGAATTGGAGTCAAATACCAAGGTTTTCTCAAATGCAAGGAGGAAAAGGATAAAACAGTAAAACCAATCATCAAAATTGAACTGTGTGCTCCAAGAAAACCGGAAGGTAGTTATGTTCTTGACCAGACACACAAAATACAAGAGTTTCTTGATAATCTTAGCATTTTCAATACCAATATTTTTTCATCAAGAAAACATTTACCGGATTTTTCATCACCCTCAAATTCCAAATTTTAACAAAACTAATCACCTCTTATCATTTTTAAACAGTAGGAGGTACATAGTGCACATGAAAAGAAATCAACATACTGGACATGAACTTGGTGATCCCAAGGGCCACCATGCTCCCATGAATTTTTGAGATTATGTTTTTACTTATAGAACGTTTACGATATCTTTGAAGGAGCTTACAATCACTCAAAAGTTATTATAATTTTTGTTTTCGATGCCTATAGATTAACTCCAATCATTTACACTAATTTACTATTACAAATTATATATCAACTGTAGATTTCATATTTATGTAACGACCCCTAAATATTTACAGAAAGATTCAATAGGTGCAGGTGCAGGTGCAGGTGAAGAACCCGAAGCTGTAACTTCAACGTTAAGCCGTTGACGAACATCTTCAATCTACGGGAAATGCAGCACAGCAAAACAGTTCAAAACAAATAAAAACACCATTTCACGAGATCATAGATCAAAATAAATTTATTACAAACTTCCGTTGAAAAATCGCAAGCATGTAAGACTGGATATAGCCCGAAACGAGTGTTTAGTACATTGCCTCAACAAATAAATAAAGAAGAAGAAAGAGAACAGTGTCTAATCTAGCTCGTACATTTTGAAAGAGAAAAGAGAGGTCCAAAAAGATAATGAGAAGCAATTGGTGAAACCTCAAAAGGAACCCCACTGACGTGTGAATTAAAAGCGAATGATGCGATAGAAAGGTCAAACCTGGAGATGATTCAAGCGGAGAACGCGCTCAGAGGGGCTCCATAGAGGGAAAACGATTTCGGGAACAGATGCTGCTCTCCGCGATGGGAAAGCGTCGGAGATCCGGCGAGAGAGAGATTTCCAAGTGGAAGTAGTGGAGGTGAGTTTTGACTGGAAATTTGAAGAAGTAGAACGGGAGAGTTTATCACTGTGATCAGGGTTTAGGGTTACTGTAGAGTTGGTGGTGGTGGTGGTGGTGGTGGTGGTGGTGGAGCTTGAGTTTCTCAGGTGTGGAGGTACATACGACATCGTTTGAGCTTCCTTTTTCACAGTTTTTACGCACAGCAGCAGAGTGAGAATGAGATGAGAGAGGAGATTATATATGTTGTGAGAACTGAAACTGATGACTGAATCTATCGCTTTTCTCTGTATCCATTTTGGGCCCAATTCTTGTGCTTCACAAAGCCCAATATCCATCCCTTATTGTTTTTGGAAATCTATAGACGTGTTTGGTAGGGTGTACATATACCATTTCGAAAATTGACAAATATTAAGTATTATTTTGAAATGTCAGGATTTTTAAAACCAAATCTTATATTTATTGAAAAAAATTCTTGACCGTGTAATGTATTGAAAATTTCAGAATAATTTGGTTTGAGTTTTCAATCTTTTTGATTCCACAACAATACACTACAAAATAATTTGATTTTTTAATATTTTGGATATTTAGTTAAAGTCAAATAAAATTGATAATATGAATATTAAAAATGACAGTAATTCA
>CAOJCQ011816936.1:0-10514 GCA_948356215.1 Stillingia texana | reverse complement strand
ATTAATTTCGAATCGGACCGGTTTTCATCCGATTTCAATCTAGTCCGGTTTTTCTATCCTTAAGGTTTTATACGTATTTGATACAGTAGATATACGAATTCCGTATAAATACTTCTAGGGTACTATATGGGTCGTTACAATTATAAAGTTGTTCAAAACAAGCAAACATACTCTCATAGTCATTAGATTCAAAATTACTAACTTCAGACTGTTCTATATCAGCTTTTGTTCCTGATGTCAAATCAGCACTAGATTGTTGTTCTAAAGCAAACATCTTGTTCTGGATTTCAGTATCCAAAATAGCCATCAAACCAAGATTAGTTGTTTCTTCTTCTGTTCCAGTGTCTTCCTCACTTGAATCTTCACTGTTGCTCCATATAGCAACCATAACTTTTTTCTTGTATTTCTTATCTTTCTTTTTTCTGTTATGAACGTTTAGATTTGATATGGCTTGGTTGTTACAACCATAAAAGACTACTTCATCATTATTCTATCCAGAATTGGACTTTTTATGATGATAAAATTTCTTTGTGAACTTTTTGTTCTTAATTCCCTTCTTATACACCTTTTTGAACTTTTTAGTGATGATTTTAAGTTCCCCATCAGAGGATTCACTAGATTCAATTCTTAAAGTAATGGTTTTCTTTTTTTCAAAAATATTATTTTTCTTATCATCCTCATCTTGTTGTAATATGATAATCTCAAGGCCCAATAATTAGCCAATAAGATCATCATATTTAATCTGGTTCAGATTAGAACTCAGTAGAACAAACATTTCTGCTCTCCATGAGGAATGTAAATCTCTTACAAGTGTTTTCACTTGTTCTGCCTCAGGAATTATATTTCCAAAACCTTTCATTTGGCTTGTAATTTTTATAAACTGGTCACTATATGAACCAATGGTTTCACCCGGTTTCATCTTAAATGCATCAAGTTCATTTTTCAGAACAAAAAGACATGAATCTCTTACTTGTTCTATCCCTTCATAAGTAGAGACTAATTTATCCCAAATTTCTTTTGTTGTGTCACAAGCTGACACTCTATTGAACTCATTTGCATAGAGAACTCATTGCTTTTAAGTTTTAGAGAAACATTTAATAGATCATTATCATCATACTTGCTTTCATCTTTTGGAACATTGGTTGCTCCAACCTTAGGTGGCTTTAGCCATCTACTATCATTTTCCAACATTTCACTTATTGCATTTGAATGAAATGTCTCATTCTAGCTTTTCAAAATGCAAAATTCTAACCACAGAACAAAGGTAGTCTATAGGTAGATTGCCCTTTAAGAAAGACAGTAGAAACTTAAGGCACATTAAAAATTATAATATGATTTTCCATTTTATGGATCTCTCTAGGCTTGCTAGACCAGTATAAAGACCTGCTCTGATACCAAATATCGGTCCTGAAATTATTCAGGGGTGTGAATTGAGTATTTGAAATTAATTCCCACTTTGTAACAAATATGTTCTAAACAGAGTGTATTTTGATTCAAACATATTAGAATCAAAATAATGCAGAAATAAATTAATAGTCAGAAATAAATATATACAAATCAGAGCTTAGAACAGAACTGACTATTCTTGTTCAAATAAACTATTGCAAATATCCTTTAAATCAATATGTGAATCAGATCAATTTAGCTCAATACAAATCAATTTTGGAGAAATAACTTGATAATTTTTCTCAAATATTTTAGATCATAATAGAAGGTTTTTTAAGGTAATAACAAAATCAGAAAATAATAAATTCAAAAACTGATTTTATCTCAGAACAAATTTAATAACCAGAATAATGATTTTGAAAACGGATTAAGATCATAATAGAAAAATCTCTGCAGATCAAGAGAGAGTAGAAGAGCTTGCACGATGAATTTTATAGTGGTTCGACTACCCAAGCCTACTATTCTCCTCAAGTAAATCCTACTTGAGAATTTCTCTCCAACCAACTCTTTTGAATGGAAAGAGTTAAAGCCAAGTACAAGTTTAGATCAATCTACCTAAAATCTTTTTCCCAAATAAAAGATTTTATAAACACTTGCTAATTTTCTCAAGGTCTTAGCAACCTTCTTAAAATTTCTCATTTGCAAATAATATGTCCTCATTAAGCAATTACAACTCAAAAAGTATAATTAAACTTGAGGAAAGATGTGAAAGAATGAAGCACAATATGGTAAAAACACTCTTAGAACAAAATAGGCTTTAGAACTCTTAAGATTGTGCAAATATGCTCTCCAACCAATCTAAGTCTCACAAATGACATGTATCTATAGTTGGAATTGAAAAACTAGCCATTTGGAGTAAATTTGCCCATTATTCTAGTTTAATTCCCATAAAAAACTAGCCGTTATTTTATCTTATCTGTCAAAACAGATAGTTAGAATAGGATACAGAACAAAATAGACGTGTGTTCTACTCAAACATAAAATATAATCTTATTCTTTCTGCCTATTTTAATTTTGTTCTAACTGAGTTCTTTTAATTCTTTTAAAAGACAAAATTTAGGCTCTTTTAAGTTTGACTTGAACCATTTAGTGCAATTTTAAATACTAAAATGCATGATTGAGTGTATGATATCCTCAAATTTAATTTGATAAGTATTGATCTAATTTCTTCATAAAACTTGAGGTATCTTCCATTCTTCTAATCTTTAGCACTTTAGTTTTGAATTTGGAGCAATCTCTTTCCCTTGAGTGGAGCTTTTTCTACAAAAATAAACATAGAACAAGGAAATTAGAAAACATAACAAGATTTGGTTATCATCAAAATCATGAGATGTAGCCTTTGAGCCAACACACAAGTCTATTTTACTATCCATAATGCTTTATAAAAATTTTTGAGTGCATAATTGTGTTTCGGGATATCATATTTCCAATAAGAATCATTTGATCTTATTTAACATTTCCAAATCAAAATACATATTCAACAACTAATGTTTTTACTCTAAGCTAATGGAGTTCATTCTCATACATATATCTTTCTCTACAAGATTTATCATCTTGTAACCTGTTAGATATCCATTGTAGCAAGGATTGTCAAGTTCTACATGTGAACAAACGTATTAAAATTATTTGTCTTCAGGTAAGATTAAGCATGAGAAGAACAAATCATAGTGGAAGAGGTAGGAAATGTTTGAGGAAGAAGCCATCTTTACATCCTGCTCATTTTCTCTTTCATGTTTTGTCACTTGAGCTATGTATGGATTATCAGGTATGTGAATCCTGTATCAAAAAATTTATTATGTTCCTTCTGCAGATAAAGTAAGATAGACAAAGAAAATAGAGGAAATGAAAAAGAAAACATGCTCGTTAAGAAGACAATAGCATAATCATAAGCCTTGCAAGTAAAGTATTGGTGCCATCCTCAAAAGCATGGCTATAAGCCCTTGGGCAAGCTCGCTTGAAAATTGTTGAATAAAAGGAAGGACGACAAGTAGTTTCATTAGCAAACTCACCACTGCAACAATGTTGTTCGAGCCCGAATGCTTCGCAAGCACTCTTACATGCAACTACTCCACCTCCACCTCCTCCACCATCTCCACCAATAACCTGAAGTTCCTTTGGGCTACCTGTTTGAATTTTACAACTATAAATAACTAAATACAGTAAAAAACTACAAGTAATTATGAGGAATGTAATGTTATTTTACCCATGTTGATATCTGAGGTGCACCCAGTTGCATTACATTCTCCATGGATTCCAAGGGGAGCAGCTGCTAGAGGCAAATTATAGCTATCCACAATGCTTACATCATAAAATTCTTTGTTAATGCCTTTGTCGAGAGTTATCTCAATGAGTGATGCATGCGGAGTTGCTCCCATTCCATTACATTCCAGCTTTCCACATCAATCTCCTGTTTGACTTGAACCTATTCCCAACGCATCGAATGTGCAACCTATCCTCATCCATATTCAACCCGACCATCTAGGTGCACTCAGGATCTGCACACTCTACCCCGAATTTAACTGGAATCCAGTTGTAGATAGTTGTGGGCTACCTGAACCCGCAAGTGCACCAGGCCATATTGTATAGCAGCAATTGTTTGTTATGGTGAATGTGCAAGAATGAGAGCCATGGACTACAAAAGAAACCAAAAGTAGTAGGCTGAGGATTGTTGATCATATCTTTATGACATTTTTGTGGGAAAAAGGCGAATTGAAATACTGGGGGAAATTTCCTTTGCAAGGGCAAGTCCTAGATATTGTAACCTGGAGAAACTACAAAAGAAATAATAACGTTTTGCCATGAGGCAAATCCTAAACTGAATTGTTAAGTTGCTTTAGTGAGACTCTTAGTCTTAGCCGCAAAATCTCTCTGTGGGTTTTAGTATTTCTTTCATCATTGGTAGCCTCATCAACAAGGAATTACTTTCTATTTATTTCTCTTCAAAGGCCAACAATTGTGTCCTTTTCTCTACTCAAATGAAATCATCCCAAAGATCAGCCTAAACAATTTAAATGAAAAAAATTGGGTCTCGGAACGCAACTTCAATTGTCTTTTAATCCCATTCAATACATCTTTGCATCGACTCTAACACGCACAAACTGTTGCATCAGCCATATGAAGCACATCATTTTACCTAAATTGATATTCCTCGTTCTAGATATCCAGCAAATGTATTAAAAGTTCAACACTTAAAACCTAAGGAAATGAAATGAAAATGTAAAGTTTGATCGAAAAGTTAAGCATGATAATATAGCTGATACAAAGGGTTGGTGCCAACAAATTTGACTGTCTCCATGAAATTAGTATGAACATAGTTG
This sequence comes from Stillingia texana, assembly GCA_948356215.1. Taxonomy (NCBI): domain Eukaryota; kingdom Viridiplantae; phylum Streptophyta; class Magnoliopsida; order Malpighiales; family Euphorbiaceae; genus Stillingia; species Stillingia texana. Next base: position 5,751 of record CAOJCQ011816936.1, on the reverse strand, counting down.
CCTATGACAAAAATATTCAGAGATGGCAACAAAGTTTGATACAAGGATTAGTCCTAACATAATTGCCTCTACATAAAAATTCAAAGATCGCAACATAGTTTTGATACAAGGATTAGTGCTAACATAATTGCCTATCTGATACAAGGGTTATTGCTAACAAAATTTGACTGTTACCATTAAAACGGTATGAACATAATTGTCTACCTAAAACATAAAAAGTGAAAAATGGCAAAGGAGATGGTTGATGGCTAATATCATCATGGTGCAAAGGGTCAGAAAAAACACTTTCAGACCAGCAAAGGTTCAAATCCAGAGATATACTTCAAGCATGAAGAAACATCATTTTCAGATCTGATACCAGGGGATTCAGATCTATGGATAGGCAGATCATATTCATCGCTCTACACACTTGCCAGATATTTTGACCGGTTTAAGGTGAAATATGGGGTTGCTCCCCACAGCAGAAATGGCTCTTATGAACGACTTAAAACTGGCATGGAAATTACACCCAATAATCTCATTGATCACTTTTCATCTGCCAAAGCAAAAGAAAAACATGCAATTACAATACATTCAATATGATCTCTCTACTTTGCAAGTAATTGAGGAAAAACAGGTATGCATCTCAGTACCATGCTTACCTGCACATGGGTATCCCGTATTCATTCAAATAACCAAGTTTAGACCTTGGAACACCTCTAGTTCATCAGCTCTCAAACTTCACCAGCAAAAGTGCTAGCTAATGAAGATTTCCATGACAATTACACACCAAAAATGTCATCGAATAATTTTCATATTTCAAAGTGAAAGAAAAGATACAATTAAATCAATCAATATGGCATCTTTACATTACAGGTAATTGAGGGAATTCAGATATCTAAAGACACCATTCTTACCAGCATCCAAATTAGCAACATGCTTCAGACAACCAAGTTTAGACCTAAAATCATCTCTGGCATGAAGCGATGACAAGCAATTCCCTGTAAAGAAAAGGCAAAATAAAATGGAGTATAATATTTTGCCAATTCACCAGCATCATCAAACAGCTCTTCATTCTCCACTTCAGGAAAGAAAAGAATTAACAAAATGAGAACAGGATAGATAATCTCTCTTCAATTTAAGGAATATTATAAAACTTAATTAATATTGCATTAGAATATTTAAATCCTCTTGCATTGAACACACTTCAAGCCCTGCAAAAAATAACACATATTTCAGGGATATGAACATGGGAAAATAAAACAAATCAAACAAAAGCAAAAATGAGCATATTGATGCTTGTTAGCCTGCAAAAAAAGTGGATTTTAAAGCAGAAAAAAACTATATTAAGTTCCTATTCGATAGGCCCCTACTAGTCTATCATCAGATGACCTGCACCATATCGTCAAAACGCACTACATCTATCCAAAACCAACAAAAATGTGGAAAAAGAGTCAAGAAATGCAACACAACTTTAAACTTACATAATACCAATTAACATAACAAGTACATCACAGTGAGATCACATATCTATGAATAAAAAGTACATCAAATGAGAATCATAGTAAAGTACACTGCAAAAGATAATCTAAAGAGAAGCACATCTCTGAAATTAATAGTCCCCTGTAATGTATCCAAGTCTTAGATATGACCTGAATGTGTCCTGTTGTCCCTAAAGTTAAGAAATGAACAGCAGCAAGGCTAAAATCAAACTAAATTCAACTCGCATCACATAAGTGAAAGATCCTGTTTGATATTCCTACTGAAAGTTAAGCTACACTAATTTAAGAGCTACATAGAATTAAACATAGAAAGAAACATTAAGTTCCTACAGACAGGACACATCAGGTCCAACATTAGATTGTCCACATAGAGTTCATTTATCCATGAAAATCAGAAGTAAAGTAGGGAACATTATGCATAAAGCCACAAGTCATTTAAGTTATATAATAGATATATCATCTAATTCATATCCATTCCATCCCCAACTTGGCTGCAGATTGGACTAACAGCAGAGAAAGATCTCTCAAAAGGAGAAGGAGTAAACTGTGCATCTCGCCTGCGCTTAAAGGCACAACTTTCAGCAGGGGAACTGTCAGCATCAGTCTTCCTCCGGACTCCTCTAACAGCCTGCTCCTCAACTGGGGAGAGGGGGAAAATCTGTCTGCTTGCCCGGCAAAGAGAACTATAGTTATCATACAAAATTCTCTGGTTACAATTCTTGTCGCAGATGTGAGTGAGACCAGTTAGTTTGCAGCGATACATGTTTCCACAAACATGTTCATTTTGACATTTCCAATCGCATTTGTGGACAGGAATTGGCCCATCTCGGCCCAGAATAGTGGACAGATAAATAACGTTGGCAGGACCTGAAACCATGGATTTGCCATATACCTCCATTGCTTTCTTGTAGATTCAGAAAAATCAGCAACTTCTTTGCTCCCACAGCTTTTGCCCCCAAAAGTTCTGCAAAAGCCCAAGAGAGCAACACGGTCAAGCTTTGCACAGAGAGAGAGGCACCTCTGCTTCCGAAAAGATGCACAAATCCATGCTTCCTTTGCTTTCAATTTCATTTTTTTCCTTCACACTTTCAAAATTAGAATTGAGTCGCCCTGTTCATTTACATTGAAATTGAAAGCTGAATTCTTGATCACAATCTTTCTTTGTTTTTTTTTTTTCCTTTTTTCCCCACACAATCATGCGTAAATTCTAACCAGATATGGTTAAAGATTGCAACAAGAAACATATCACAATTATTAAAATTATTATTGTAATTACTATTATTATTATGATTAAACTGACAGCTAATTAAAAATCTGGTCCCATAAAATGAGACCAAAAGAAAATAATTAAAATTAAAATGAGAAACAGATCTGAGCTTAAACAAAGAGCAAAAAGCAGGTGAGGCAAAAATGGAAACAGAATCTGAAAGATAGATCAGATAAGACAAAAGAAAAAATAAAGGAAAAATAAAACGTCAATCCCTAAAAATTACACAAGAACAAAAGTTGAATGATTCGAAAAGAAAAGACTGAAATTAAGAAAAGCTAAACTCACTTGGTTGATTTTGATTGCTAATAAATGCAGAGAAGACGAAAAAGAAGCGAATCCAGTAAATGGTTGACCTGCAAGAACCTAAAAAAACCAAATAAAAACAAACACTCTTCCTACTTCCAAAAATCAACGCAAATGGAAAGAAAAATATGCAAAGGGGAAAGAGAGGGGGAGAGGGTATTTATAGAGAGATATAAGGGAGATAGAGAAGATTAGATAGTGGAGTGGGGTTCATTGTACAAACAAACAAAACTAATTCACCTAATTATTTTTATTTATATAATTAATATAAATATCTAAGTTTTGTTTTTAAGATTAAGAGCTATCTCACATAAGGGTAAATTTGGAATTTCATGTTCTTGTTTTAGAAAAAAATACGGATGAAACTTCAGTCTTCTTGCCTCACTATTTGGAGCTAAAAATGTGGATAATATGTGGAAATTTCATATGTTCCGTCACGTGCATAACGGTACTCTTTGTCCCGCTCCCACGTGTCTCTTTCTTTAATTTTTCTTAAAATATAAATATATATTCTCTCACAATTCTAACGGAACTAATGACTTTTATCCTCTAATCACATGTAAACGCGTGTGTGTAGTTACAGTCATTTTCGGCCCACAAAGGCCTATCAAATTTAAGCCCAATTCACTTTCTTCTCCGATGTAGATGCAATTTTTTAATCCTTACTTGATCTGGTTTGTGAATTGTGATAGCAAAATTTGTACAAATGTAAAGTTTAAGTTTTCGCCCAAACTTATAACTTAAAAGTTATCTCCTCTATAATTTCATGGATTTTTTTTTCCAACCATGCCTTCATAATCGAATTTTTTTTTTTTTTTACTTTTTACATTTTATCCATTAGAGTTAATGAAAAAATTACTAACTTATAATTAAATTTGTATTTCACTTTTAATATAATATTAATTAATTAAAGCTGCTTATTGTATTTGAGTATTTATTATGCTTAAATTTGTGGTTTTCATTTGGTTGAATGTACAAAATGGCCTTTAAAGTTTGCTAAAAGGGCAATTTTACCACCTGAGTTTTACATTGGGCAATCTTAACTTTTAATCATTAAAATTGGGTGAAATTAGTCATCTAGATCAAACTATTAAAATTGGATGAAATTAACCCTCATAGGGATAAAACTTTAATTTAAACCTATTTTTATCTGTTGACGTGTTAATATAATCAATACCCTAAACTGCTATGAAGTGTCACATAGAATGCACATATAGATTATATGAAAACTAATTGATCTCTACCCCACCTAACTTACTTAGTCTTTTTTTCATATTTAACTTGAATCCATAAATTTTTTTTACCAATAAGCCAAAATTACTCTCTTACATAATCAATAACCACAACATTATCCAATTCTTCCATCGCATAATCTCGCATCTGAAGTATAGATTCCCAAGACTCGATTGTGTAAAGGAATTGAAGGACATGTGACCAATGGTGTACATTCTACTTGCCATGATCCGACTTGAGGTAAGTTATTTTTGCCATGTTAGCAGGCATGTTGGTAGCAATGGGTTCAAATTAATATTTTGTCCATAAGGTGGCTAATGCACTCGATTTCGATAGTTGAAGAGTTCATTTAATTTTGATGATTGAAGAGTAAGATGTCCGCTATAAAATTTGAGGGGTAAAATTCCCTTTTTTGATAATACTTTATGAGTTGATATATCTGAAAAATCGAAATTAATCAACTATTTAATGGAAATTAATAGATTAGTTAACTCTTAATGATTTAAAAAAAACAGGATTAATCCAATTAATTTATCTAAAAGCTAAGTCAGTGTAATCAATTGTTTTCTCTTTCTTTGGCTTCGTGTTAAAATAATATAGATATAGTAACAATTTAGAGTCTGTTTGGTTTAACTTATAATTTAGCTTATAAGCATCTACTGCTTATAATCTAATTTTGAATTTATAAACATTTTTTATTTAAGCGGTTAACTGTTTGGATAGATATATTTAAAAGTGATAGATAATCAATTGATATGTTTCACTAAAAACAACTTATAAACACAATTATTATAAAAAAAGACATAACTTATTTTTATTTAATAAATGATATAAATTCATCTTTTTTCCATTTTACAAAATTAACAAAATATTTAATAAAATCGTCTTATACTGTAAAATTCAAAACTAATTAATAAATTTTTTTCATATTTTAAATCTTAATAGAATATTTTATAATGATGAAAATTTATATTATAATGAATACTTTATAAAAAAAAGTGGAAAAAAAGAAGATATCTTGATATATATAGTGTAATTTCACCTTTTTAATGAGGCTAATATAGTTATTTATTTGGTCAAATTAACGTATAAGCAATGTGTTTATAAGCATTAAAATTAAAAGTTGGGTGTACCAACTTTTTTTTACTTGTAAGCTACTTTTGAACCCATTAAACAAACATATCACCATAAATTTTAAAACTTATAAATCAGTTTGACTATGTTATAAGTTTGGTCAAACATTCTCTTAATCCATTACAACAAGATCAGTTGGGAGATGCATGATGTGTAGGTTTTGGAGCGAAAACATGATGCACACACTCAGGGACTGCAATTGGGCTACGAGTGTATGGATTTGCATAGTACCTCCAGCCATCTGCCAATGAGTTTGGTTTCTAATTGAGAAGTAGTGGCTAACATACAACTAGGGGTGAACATTGACCGGGTTGGGTGAAAACTAGACCC
>CAOJCQ011799217.1:0-13028 GCA_948356215.1 Stillingia texana | reverse complement strand
TGTAACTTTGTATATAAGCAGAACTTAAAGCAAGAACTGTAGGTTAACTTAACTATTATATATATATAAATGGTAAGGGTTGTATTTCATATATGATGGAAATGAATGCATGCTTAGGATTAATATGTGATGGAATTAATTTGTACAGGTATATGCATGTAAAATATCAATTATCCGCTGTGAAACATTAACAGATTTAAAGATAGGGGAATTTAGCAACTTCTTGGCACATCACGGTCATGTGATATGTCGGGATGCTACTGTGGCACCCAGGCGGGTGCTACAGTGTATGTATGCATAATGTTATGACATGAATAAACAAATGGAATAAGAACTAGAAATAATGAAAATGCATATTCCTATGCTAATAGTGGATCGATTGACATGTCTATAAGGATCGCAGCTGCCACCGAAAATGTTACCTTAGGGTAGCCAATGTATTCGTTACCTTTGGGTAGCCACCGTATCAATATTATTCTTGTTGTCTTCGGGTAGCCATTGAAAAGTTACTTATGAGTAACTGATACTAGTATCCAACGTAATGTAACAAAAATATAGCTACCGATTGTTACCTTCGGGTAGCCACCGATAGTTACCTTTGAGTAACACTTTTAGGTCCGTAATCCACTATAATGTGGAATGGAATAATGAGTTTTCTAAGTGATATATATATATATATAGGGCAATATTTTAAACTGTAATAGCATGAAATTGTGAACTATGTGTGAAATGAATTTGGGAATGAATAATAATGAAACTTGAAGCATGAAATAATTGGAAATAATATGGGAATGAGATTATAATAGAAATGTGATAAAAAGGGCATATTATTAATTGAAATTAACAAGCATGTATTTGGAATAAATTGAAAATAAACTTAATTGCTTTCTAAGTATGTTAACATATAAGTGTTATATGGATATATGTGAACAACATGCTATGCTATGAGTTAGTTTCCATGTATGTGATTATTCAACTAAGCGAGAACGCTTAGCACGGTTTTAATCCATGCAGGGACAGAGGTAAACGATAAGACGAAGCATGCATCTGCTGCAGGTCCAAGCCAAAACAAGTGATCCAGCATAAGTGAACTTGATGTATAACATGTTTTGTGACTTTTTATATAAGCAAGACTTAAAGCAAGAACTGTAGGTTAACTTAACTATTGTAAATATTAATAGTAAGGGTTTGAGTTTCACATATGGGTCTTGATAGATTTAAAGAATGCATGCTTAGGTTAATATGGAAAATAAGTAAATTTATATAGGTGATTGCATGCAATGTATCAAGTATCCACTGTGAAACGATAACAGGTATAAGACAGGAGTACTTATGTATCTTCTTGGCGCGTCACGGCCACGTGATATGTCAGGACGCTACTGTGACACTCGAGGGGGTGTTACGCACCTAGTTTTTTTTAGACTTTCAAGTCTTTTTAATTATATAAATACTTAAGTCTGTTTATACCATTCAGACTCTTAGTCTTTTTAGGATACATAGACACTTGGTCTTTTTTTATAGACATCTAAGTCTTATCTGCATACATTTTATTGCAATTATACCTTATTGAAAGATATGTGAGGAAAAATACTTTATCGTTTCGTGCAACTAAAAGCAATTACATGGGGATTTTGACCTAGTCTTTTTAGCTAAAAGAACTTGTTAATTAAAAGAACTTTTTAGCTAAAAAACCTTTTATTGGAAACAGAAAAAAGTAATAAAGCTAAGTTTTTTTCTGCAGGAAATATTTCTTCAAATCATTGTCATTCTATGTTTGGGAGAGATGACCCCTGAATGAGAAAGCTGGTAGGCGGCCCCAATGACTTTTGTAACCTCAAAAGGCCCTTCCTAATTCTCATATAACTTTTTGACACCAATTTTGTTCATACCCCAAGCACCTTCTTCATCACTAGATCCCTTTCTTGATATCTTCACTCATTTACTCTCTTTTTTAAGGTATTCAGCCATTTTTACATTTATGTGGAATATTTGAGGGTGGGCTTCTACTCATTTCCCATCTAACCATTCTAGATTTATGACAAGGGCTGCTTCATTATTGGTTTGATCGGCTATTTTCTTGATTGACGAGCTGATATGTACGGGGACCATGGCCTTCATGCCGTAAGTGAGAGTGAAATGATTTTTTAGTGGCTATTCTTGGCATTGTCCTGTATGACCATAAAACCTAATTTAGTTCATCGGTCCAGTTACCGTTCTGGCTTTGTAGCCTTCATTTTAACCTTGCCAATATGGTTCTATTCAACATCTTAGTGATGTCATTTGTCTAGGGTTGTGTTACTGATGCAAATATCAATGTCATGTTAGCCCCTTGGCAAATTCTTGGAATGCTCTACGATCAAACTGTTTGCCACTATCGGTAATCATTGCGTTAGGAATCTCGAATCGGATGATTATCTATTTTTGTACAAAACTTATTACCTTCTGCATGGTTATAGTTACTGATGGCTCTACTTTGATCCATTTAGCTTCTTCTCCTTTGCTCCTTGTATTTCTCCTTCTCCTATACTAGGCCTATGTAAACTATTTACATATCCTTTTGAAAATACATGAAAATTAAATACAAAGAAAATTTAATAAAAAGGCCCAAAACAAATAATTATGCATATGAACAATCTCATTGGTTATTCCCATAACTAGCCATCATGCCAATTATACATACACCCTTAACAGTATCTGCATACAATGTCTCTTCATATGAAATCTTTGATTTTGACAGCTGAGATAGGGGCAACTAGCTCTGCCTCATCCATTGGAGAAATGCTCAATTGCGACAATAAGGAACTTTGTTTGTCTCTTACCAAACAGAAATGGTCCAAGGATTTCTATACCTCACTGGTCGAAAGGCCACCATAAGCCAATCGGCTACTGTAAGGAAGATGTCCATCTTATAACTTTACCATGTACTTGGCATTATGGCCACTTGAAGACCGGCTCTTTTACATCCCATTGGACACTAGGCAAAAAATACACAGAAAGAATGACTTTTCTAGTATTTGCTCTGCTTACTTCATGAGATCTGCATACTCCATCATGTATCTTTTTAAGGACATAATTCCCTTATTCTGGTGAGATGCATCTAAACCAGAGATTGGCAATGCCCCTTTTGTATAGGTGTCCATCTATTATAGAGTAATTTAATGACTGCCTGATGACCTTTCATTCCTCATTACCAGTTTTTAAAAGAGTTGCAGTCTGTAAATAGTTATAAATTGAATGCATCCACTTACCTCAAGTGCCAACCATCATCACGGTCGGGATATTAAAGCAGAGAGAATTCTTTCTCCCATCATCACATTTTTGTCTAGTCAAAAATCATCAGACACTGCAATTTTAGCCAATTGGTTGGCTTTTGTATTCACTTCTCGATGAACTTTCTCCATTCTTAATGCTTTTCTTATGCTTTCAAAGTCTTTTATCAAAGTTTGTACTGTCTTTAGATACTTGGCCATCTTCTCCTCTTTGGTTTTGAAATTTCTCGTTACTTGGTTTATGATCAATTGAGAGTCACTATGGATGACTAATAGTTCAGGTCAAATTTCCCTTACCAACTTCATCCCATCAATGAGAGCTTCATATTCAGCCATGTTATTGGATGCTTTGAACTCCAGGTGTACAACGTACTCTAATTTAATCCTAATGGGCCTTTTAGTATGACTCTAACTCCTCCTCTTTGATCGTTCGAAGCCCCATCTACTTATAAATTCCAGATTACTAGCTAATATTCCTTGTGATCTTGGATGGGTTTCGATTCGATACATTGGGAAAAAAATTCAGCTAACACTTGTGACTTCATGGTTGATCGAAGTTCAAAGTGGACATCAAATTCCTGGAGTCTGATAGCCCATTCGGCTATCTTCCCTTTACATCTGGTCTCTATAAAATCTTTCTCAGTGTTTGATCCTTTTGAACCAATTGCATGTGCTTGGAAGTTCTATTTCAATTTTTCTGTAGCCATCATCAAATCGATGAGCAACTGATCAACTTGACTTTTTCTCAGTTTCGCTCCTTACCAATATAATAGATCACCCTCTGCTCCCTTCTTATTTCTCTTACCAAAATCATCATCACAGTCTCCCCTAAAAAAAAGGTATATGTACAGAGTCTCTCCTTTCTCTGGTCGGCACATGAGTAGTGGGAAAGAGAGAAATAGTTTCAATTCATTAAAGGCTTTTTGACACTCCTCATCCCATTCAAACTTTCTGACCTTTCTTAATTTCTTAAAGAAAGGAAAGCATCTTCATGCGAAGCATCAGATGAACCTTCCTGAGGCCATGACTTTCACATTCAGATTTTGAATTTTGTTGATGCTGGTCGGCTCTTTCATGTCTAGGACCGCCTGAATCTTTTCTGGATTGACCTTAATTCCTCTTTGAGAGATCATGAATCCAAGGAACTTTTCTGATCGGCCTTCAAAGATGCATTTTTATGGATTCAACTTTATCCTGTGTGATCCTCTTCACTCTTGCTCTTTACAACAATATCACCAACATACACCTCTACATTTTTGCCAATTTGAGCTTTGAACATCTTGTTTATGAGTCTTTAATAAGTAGCCTCACCATTTTTTAGATCGAAGGGCATTACTTTGTAACAGTACATTCCGTCATTAATCATGAAATTTATTTTCCTGGTTAGGTTCATACATGGGTATCTGATGATATATGGATAGAGCATCCTAAAAGGAATACATCTCATGAGAGGTTGAATCAACAATAATGTCAATGCTTGGCAACGGATAACTATCCTTGGGGCACGCCTTGTTCAGATTAGTGAAATCGATGCACATCCTCATTTTCCCATTCTTCTTTCTGAATAACATCACATTGGCTAGCCAATCAGGATATGATACCTTTCTTATAAACTCGATGGTTAATAACTTTTTAACTTCTGCAATAATGATCTTTTACCGATCAGGTGCATGCTTTCTCATCTTCCATCTAATTGGTTTGATAGTTGGATCAACACTTAGTCTGTGAGGGATTATGTCAGGACTAATCACTGGCATTTCTTCCCAATTCCAGGTGAAAGTGGAGATATTCTACTTAAACACCTCTAACACCTTCGTACGGACTTCTGATGAGATTTCAGTGCTGACCTGAATCTCTTTTCCCTTCTCCAACTCAATTTTCTCCATGTCTTCTTCAACTTTCGATCGGGGTCTATCGATGTCATTGTGGATGCGAGGTATTCCCCCTACTTATAGAATGATAACATCCTCTGCTAACTGACCGTGCTGGCTAGAATGAGGATAACGCCTGTAGGAGGTGGTTTACAGATTGAAAACTCTATGCTTAGAAGTAGAGTCACCATCCGGCTGGTCAGACCGGGAATTACTATTGAACCAGAGAATTTCAGGGATTCAGGATTCACCTCTTATTTCATACCTTTTAGATTATTCGTTAAGATAAATTGATTAACCATTTATTATTATAAAGCATTATCAAGTTTCTTACAGTTAATATACAAGCAATAATCAAGATGTATACATGGAATATAAATGACACATCAGAATACAATATTTCATGTTTCAAACATAAATTTGGTTTTTGGCTCATTTTCAATATCGGGTTAAGACTATAAATTTGGTTTTTGGCTCATTTTCAATATCGGGTTAAGACTTTGGTCCTCATGCATCATGGGCCCCAACATTTGTCGGATTAATGAAATTCATTTTGAGCGCCTTTTGATTAAGGATATCAAAACCCGTTTCATTAGTAAAACACCAATTTTATATATAAAACACTTTTGTGATCTAATCTAAATTGATAAATTCATTTTACAATAATATACAAAATATGTAAAAGTAACGGAAATATAAATTACAACATACATGAGAATTATACAGAGAAATGGTGCAGAAATGTAAAACCCTAAAACTAATAAAATATAACCTATTCATGAATCATATACATTTGATCTAACAAAATTAATTAACTAAAAGCCAACAACTAAAAGTATGTATAAATAAACTGAGACAAAAAACTTACTGTCTGGATCACATGAAGTTCGTACGGTCATGGCATAGAGGCCATACGGGCTCCATTTGGTCATAGACGGGTCTACAGGTGTCTGAATCTCAAAACGTACCAAAAGAGGGTCACACGTTTCCCGATAGAAAGCCGTATGACCCTTGTATAGTCAGCATAGAGGGCACCAATCATTCCAAAAGCTCCCAATATTCATGTATGGGCATTCATGTGCAAAATAAAGACGATAAAATAGTTAGAAGAGTTATAACATAATTAAATACACATAAAAGCACATATAACCAATTTCTACATGTTATTCATAGGAAATCAGATAATGACAAATCTATCACCCTCACATGCAGATTTATTATGATATACAAAAATTCCTAAACATGCAAACCAACACATTTTAAGTGATTATTAACAATATTTTAAATTCTATTAAAACTAAATAAATTATTAATTATGTATAATAGATGGAGATTAGGGTTCTAAACATCTGAAATAATTTTACTCTTTCAGGCATGAACTCATACCTTTGTTTTTGGCTTTTGAAAAGGTGGAATCGATTGATTCCGGTGTTCAGAAAATTACTAAAATGAGAAAAATATGTTTCTGCTCAAGAGAGGGTGTGTTTTTACCTTAGAAAATATGAACCTTGCCTCTATAAAGAAGCTGGGTATTTATATACTTTTTTCAGGGTTTAGAGTAGACCATACGGCCTTGACAGAATCCGTGAGGGCTCTGTCAAATCTCCCAAATCCTGGTAAATCCCTGATCTTCACGAGCAAGCAGCTTTGCATTAAATGTGAATCCATACAACTCCATAAGGAGCCCATCCAGCCTTCTCTGACACCCAAGAAACCAGGGATATCTTTTCAGAGAATCCCCGATCTCTTGCTTAAATCATGGAAAAAGGCTATACGGCCTCTACGAGGTCCATGCGGTTCTGTACTTTTCTATCATGCTCATTTTCAAAATCTAGATATTTTCTAAAAATAAAAAAAGATCGTATAGCCAAAGAAGATGCCCGTATAACCTGAATGAGTCTGTATGGTCTCCATCTTTCACATTTCCATAAAATTTTAATTTGATTTTTTTGAGTCAATCGATTCCTTCTCCTTAGCCTCAGAGGTAGATCAATTCTCATCATATAGTATCCATTCGACCATATGTCTGAATCTCGGTGTCTACAGTCATCCTTGACTTGCTCAGTAACATAAGCCTCTTTCAGACCAGAAATGGTTGAAATATAAGTTTCTCAGGCTGCCTTTTGGTCTCCTCTCACTATGACTACCCCTGTCTCTATGGGGATCTTCATCACTAAATATATTACGCAGTTACAGGCCCCAATGATAGCATTGGTCTACCGAGGATGCATAATAAACAAATGGCATGTCTGCCACTGTGAATTTCATTCTGCACTTAGTTATCTCCTTCTCATCACTGAATTCCAGATCTAGATCCATAGCCCCTATGATAAGGAGCTGGGCATTTTTAACCCTCATGGTAGAGCTGTGAAGTGGCTCTAAATCCTCTTCTCTTAGTCTCATCTTCTTGAAGGCATCCAATATAAGGATGTTGACAATGTTGTCCTCATCAACCATCATTCATTTGACCAGGAAGTTGTTGAGGAGACCTTAGACCACTATTTCATCTTCATATGGAACCTTAGGATCCTTAGTGTCATCAGCCAAAATCGTGATGGGCATTAGCTTTTTCGACCAGAAGGAAAAATACACCCTTTATAACTTTGCTTCCTTTTATTCTTGGAGCTGTACTTATCTGTCCCACCTGCTATCATGTGAATGGTCCCAGTTTTCTTTAGATCGTAAAAGGTATTTTACAGTTTTCTCCTCTCCTCTTCTGAATTCGAGTTGCTTTTATCGGTCTTATCACTGTCAGAAGAGTCTTCTTTACCTCCTTTGCCCTTTATCTACTTCATAAATTTTTTCAATGACCCCTTCTAGATGAGTCTCTCAGTCTCATCTTTAAGTGTTTAACATTCCTCTGTGGTGTGGTCCATGCCTTTATGGAAGTTCCAGTACTTACTCTTGTCTCTATGACTGAGAGTTCCTTGATCGAACTTTTTAGGCCAGTTGACTTTCCCATGGTTATGCTGGATCCAGTATAGGACTTTGGGGGGCAAGTTAAGAGGAGTGTATACCTTTACAACAACATTATATCTCTTATCTTTATCCGACCTATCCTGCCTTCTATTCGAGGAAAACCTCCGAGGACTTCTTGCTGCCTTCCCCTTTTGATCGGAAGAACGTTGATCAGGAGAGTACTGGTGTTGCAACTTCCACTGATCAACGGTTGTGTCACCCTGATATTCTCAACCCATAATCAAGCACTATGAAATTTTTCACACTATACATCAGATCGACAAAGTCTAAGGGGGCGTCCATCATAAGAGAGTTGTATAACTACAAACTCTTCACATTATTCAACATAGTTATGGTTGCCACCTCGTGACTTAGGTCATCTATTTTCAAGGGTATGTCTTGGAACTTCTAAATGAACTCTTTCAAGAGCTCATCATCTGCCTGCCTCACAGTTTGCAGGTCATTTACCGTTTTCTTATTTCGGCCTTGAATAACAAACTTGTTCTTAAAGAGCTCATAGAGTTATTTGAATTTCATAATGGAGCCAGGAGTAATCTCATGGAACCAATTCAACACGTTATTGGTCAGAGTGGCAGGAAAGGCCTTTGTAATTAACAATCATCATATGTCTGTTGTTCTATGGAGGTCAGTATTCAGAAATGTGCTTAATAGGGTCAGTGTTTCCCTTGTATTTTTTGATCTTGATATCCCTCCATCCGGTCAGAAGCTGAACCTTTCAAATTTCCATGGAAAATGGGTGATAGGTCATACAATCCCTGTCCAATTTAGGAAGATGTCCCCATTTGTGCTTCTTATAAAAATTGCTTTATTTGCTCTTGAAGCACCTCTTCAGGGATAAGCACCTCTTCCTGTTTGCTTGTCATGTTTTTTCCCACTTTGTCTTTACATGTTTTGGACTCATTTGATTTTTAAGACTCTTCCTTGTCTTTACCTTTCTTCTTTATGGTACGAGACTCATGGGACTCCTCTCTCTCAGTACGGAGCTTATGGATAATGTCCTCTCTCAAAGTTTCCTTGAAGCTAAAAAGCATAGTATGGAGAGTTTCTACTGTTTGTGGGGTACCCATCTGGGGTGTTGATGGGTCCAAATTCTCCTACAGGAATGACTGGAAGACCAATTAGGTTTAGACGTCGCACCAAATGTGCTTTTGTACTGCGATTTTTAGGCATGTTTTTGTCTGTTGCTTCCATAAGGACTCTCAATGTAAGCACCAGATGATGAATCTGAGATCATCTGAGTATGAGTGTAGGTCTCGATTCGGTCAGATTAGGCCTGCAACAGAGAGAAAATAAAATTCTGACAGTTGTCGGAGGTTAGGCTCTGATATCTAAGTTAGTTCTTTAGTGAGTAGAGACTAAACAGAGGCAAAATGAATAGTGAGCTTACTTGGTGAGTGAGAGTGATGTCTCTATTTATAAGTTGTGAGAAGGACAGTGACAATTCCGGAAATTATAACACGTGTCCTGCTAGTCTTGGACATGATAATCTGGTCATCGGGTTGGTTCGAGTTGGGAAGACCGGGCAACGACCCAATAGAGGTTGTTAGTATTAGGCTCAAACTTGAAATCTTTCGCCTAAACCGTTTGGACTCCATTACAGCAAAGTGGGTATTTTAATTATATTTTCAGTTTAATTTTAGATCAATCCATCATGGCATATTCGAATCCGACCCGGATGATCCGGTTGACTGGTATAATTAATATTATTATTTAAGTAGGTATAACATAATTGCCACACAGGGCAATGCAAATCTAAAAAGCGACACAAAGGCGTGGGGATGACTTCTCCAAGTCTAAAGTGTGAACGTAAATTTAAGCATCCCTACTCTCTGCTGTGAAATCTAAGTTATTAGATTGGACTTTGGAGGATAAAAGCCTTGTCCCCGGGATCAATGATTTTTGTGATTATAAAACCCATTAAAAAGTATTTAAGTAAATTGTAAGAAAAACTTATAAAAATTTAAGTAAATTATTTTTCAGTATGTGAATTATCAAGTTAAATGAAATACGTCGAGTATTAATTATTAATTAGCTATTTATAAAAGTGTGATCGAATGGATAAACAAATTCGATTTATTCAATATAATCTGAGTTTGAATCCTAAATGAAGTATTTTATTGAGAGTTACAAAAATTCTCAAGCGAGGATTAATCATTGTGTAGATTTTTAAACGGATACGCTTTGGAGATAACGTTAAAAAAAGTTTATAAATCAGCTAAAATATGCGTGTATGTGCATAAAGGAGTTGTATTTTAGGTTTTGAATGTAGAATTTTCATTTTTAACATTCTTATGCATGTTTTTTGGAATTTTGGAAATTTCTGAAAACGGGTGCAAATGAGACTGCATAGACATTGGAACCGTCTGCTTTAAAAATTCATGTTTAGTCTTCCACTCGCAGAAAGTCTTGGAAATTTAACTTACATGTGTGATATATGTTATAGTCTTTATTTAATCTTCCTGAAGATGTTCTTGCATGAATAGAATTATTTAGTTTCCTTTTTAATTGATATTAGAAGCTTTGTAGTAGGAATTTCTCTTATATCAGTCCATATATCTTCGTTGCAATCATTTCCATGTATATTCTATAAATGTTATAATACGTAGAAAATGATTTTTGGATGGTTAATTAGGAAAAAACAATAATAGAAAAATGTTTTGTAACTAATTAATTGATGTTTTAGTTAATAAAACTCACAATAAAATGGAATTCAAAAGAGATGTCTCGCTTGTATAGCTCACATTTGCTTTCAAGAGTTACGCTACATGTCAACAAAAGTTCAAATATTTGATCGATCTAGAATCGGTTTTGACCAATTCAGTAAATCGTTTTTACCAACCCGGTTCAGTGCCAAAATCATCCATTGATCACGTCCGAGTTAATTATGTCAATAGTTATAAAAGTATCATAATTATAACCAGATCATCACAAAGAAATTCTTTTTAATACTAAAATCATAAAACTTTAAACGATTGTATTGGAAATCTTTGTGTCAATTTAACTAAAATATTGACCTTTCAAGATATATGAAATCACATTAATTTAACATGTCATACATTGTAAAAGTAAAGAATAATAATAATAATAATAAAAAAAAACAATCTCCTCCTATATCTTTTTAATCTTCAGTCTCTTTCTATACATTATATATTTTATAGGAAGGCTTCTTGGGTAGCGATGTGTATGGGGGACACTTTTCCATGGGTTACTGCATTCATATGCATCAAGCATGAAGCATGACTGCACCCAACAAACCCTCTTTTATAAGTGTTATTTCTCAAAAAACAATTCAATTTACATGTTAATATTTAATTTAGTACAATAGTTGCTTCATTTTAAATGTTAATTTATATAATTTTAGCTTCAATCTTTATACGTTAATATTAATTAGCCGATGAATTTTACTTTATATTTCACTTTTTTTTTCAATTAAAAAAGTTACAATTTCCATCTTGAAATTGAAAGCTCTAATGCTACTGGCTATTATTTTCTTCTCTTCTCAATTCTCATTTCTAACCCTAACTCTCTCTTCAATTTCACTCACCACCCACTCCAAGAGCCGGATCATCTGTCATCACTCAATCACCAATCACACATTATCTGTCAAACGTTATTCGTCAGTCATCTGTCATCAACAAAGTTTTAAAAAAGTATTTTGTTTTAGTTTTTTCATTTTAAAATAATTTTATCACAATATTTCAAATTAAGGAAATTTATCTTTGTTAATGTTAGGAACTTCTGTACCAATTTTATTGATGGTAGCATATGATTAAGCTGATATTAATTTTGGTTATGGGTTAAGTAGAATTTGTGTATCAGTAGTCTTTTTGCTAATGGCCTTTGAGGTCTTCGATTGAGAATCTATGAATTCTTAATCTCTTATTATGTGGATGCTAGTTTTTAAAACCTGTTTACAGTTTAACTTCTATTATGTTCCGCTTTTGTCTTATGATTTTAATTTTAACCCTGTCAACTGCATTGTCATTTGTCACCTTTTAGTTTGTTAAATCCGACCATTAGAATATCATTTCAGTATTACGTTGATGCCATTTCGTTTCAGTTTGTTATTCTCTTCATTATATGGATATAATACTTAAATTGACCTCCAAATTATTTTAAAAGTATGTTAAGTGCAAGGCCACAGCACGAAATTCTGGCGGACTAAAATACTGTGTTTTCTGAAACACAAGATTCTACAGCGTCTTCCTCACGTCCAATTAAATAATATATTTGATTTAGAAAATAAATTTTAATTAATTTAGTTTATTATGTGCGCTTATAAAGTAAAAATGTCATATTTTTATGAAATAAAATAAATTTATTATTTTATGAATGTAAATATTATTTTTAATAGATTATTTTAATTTTTATAAACGTATTCGGGTAATGGATATTTATTGACCTATACCTAAATCTTATAACACAAGAAAATGTTCCAAACCTGTTTATGAAATACTCAAATCTATCCTATTAAAATCGATTTGAACCGAATACCTGAACCACTGTAGTCCCTGCTCCAGAATATCTATACAGGCAAATGTGCTTTTGGAAATTTGTCAGTGGAAGAAAAGCAATAGAAGATCAAGTAAATCTGAGACAATGGGTTTGGGATCTTTATAAGAAAGAAGATATAATTAAGGCGGCTGATCCAAGATTAAATGGAGATTTTGATGAGAATGAAGTTGAATATTTGATGATTGTTGGACTGTGGTGTGGTTATCCTGAAGCAATGTGTGGACCTTCGATCAAGCAAGCAACTCAAGTCATGATAGTCTTTTGGTATTAATATTATGTATCTCTTCTTGTATATCTAAAACATAAATTCCATTAACATTTTTACCTGAACAATAAAAAATATCATCCAGATAAACAGAGCAACCCTTGCTCTTGTTAATGTTAATTTCAAATC
>CAOJCQ011794570.1:0-11196 GCA_948356215.1 Stillingia texana | reverse complement strand
AAATTCATGGCTTACGTTGTTGATCAAGATCAACAATGGTTACTCTATTGCTTGAATTCCACTCTTGATCCTAATCACCAAGTTCGTTCCTTCGCCGAAGCTTCCCTTAATCAGGCTTCTCTTCAACCAGGTTCCTTTCCTGATTCTCTCTCAATTCTCCTTATCCTTGTTCTTCCTTTTGTTTGCTTTGTGATAGGCCTTGCATTGTTTCAGTCTTTGATTGAATTGGCAATGCTGGATAAGTAGACAACTCTTTGGCTTCTGCTCTTTTGCAAGATTGTCTCCATTTGAGATGTGTCGTTTTATATTGAGCAATTTAATACACAAATGGATCTTTTGGATTGATAGTTGGTCTTGAACTTAGATATTATGGATCTTTCGGAAAACATAGTGTAGGATATAATGTGAAAATCATTTATGCATCTTAAGTGTGGTAAGCTCAAAATAAATAGGTTTGTAAGATTTAGAGGTTCTTTTGGCGTCTTCTGCTTCACGAATTTTGAACTCTGCGAAAGAAAAAAGGAATTGGAAAGCATTTTGAGGGGGAAGAGTTTCTTCCTTTTATTCTTAGGAGACAGATGGACTATGATTTATACTATTTGTCTTTTGGTCATCATTTTAGGGATCCTAGTAGATAATATAATCAGGCAATCCTTTGTCTTGTAAAATAATCATTTGTAAAAGTGTAAATATTCTGTTGGGAGTCATCTTTTTTCTTCATCATCTTTCATCCATCATGTAGCCTCTAGCACCCTTTAGAGTCATATTTCTTTCCATTTTTGTGAAAAAAGTGAACTATGATTGCATTTTTGTTTTGAAGGTTTTGGAGCAGCACTATCCAAGATTGCTGCAAATAGGGAGGTTTCTTGGGGTTTGCGTCAGATATCCTTTTTTGAATGCTGTTCTAAAATATGCCATACTGCTTTTTCTTATTATAATCATATTCTCCTATTTCTTCTTCATTAAAATTTTTCTAGAAAAATTTGATAACCATGTTATCTTATTTGACAAAAAGAAAAGCATTGATTGCCATTTATATCCTCCTGTCTCATTATTCACCTAAGTTGCTGTAATTCCCTTATGCTTTCTTGATGTATGAATTGCGTCTTTTCTGCTGGTAAAAAATCCATAAGTAGCATTGATGAAGTGTTTCTGCGTTTTGTGAGATTTAACATAGTATTACCTAGCAGCAGTTCTTTTAAAGCAATTCATTAAGAAACACTGGCAAGAAGGTGATGAATCTTTTGAAGCTCCTCCTGTGTCTAGCGAAGAAAAGGTACATATGAGCTTTTCTTTTCTTTAATTCTATTCATGCAAAATGCCTGAATGATATTTCTTAAACCCTATTGCCGTATAACAGTCTTGACTCCCCATTCTTCCCTCTCATATAATGCCATTGATTACACCTCTTATAAGTTATCTCTTGTAATTTTTTGACAGACTGAGATTCTGTGTGCATCAGGAAATGCTGGCACAATTAAGTTGACACATGGCTACACTCTAACTGCTCTCATAGTCTTCCTAGAATAAAAACATCACTTGGGAAATCAAATGTGTAGAAAAGAACTTTTTAGCAAAGGAAAACTATTCATACTTCTATAATTACCATTGGCTTACTCATGCAGGTTTCTTTTTGTGCAGGAACCGTGCCAGTGGGTACGCATTGTGTATAAATAACCTTATAGGAATTTAGACTAAGTTAGCCTGCATAAAACATATAAGCATGCTAATCATGTCATTGGTTGTGTAATGCCTATGATAAGTTTATGGATAAAATTGATTTAGACTACCTGGACCTTGAAAATAGCCTACTGCTATTTATGTGCCAATCCATTTCATGGTGCATTAAACATTATAAAACATTTAGTAACACAAATATCTGAAAATCTGTAGAAGTCTGATAATCCAATTGTTGTTTTAGGAAAAAACTATCTATTATTTTTTAGAAGTACTCATAAAAATGTGTGTATAGAAATTCTGTAAATGTTGATAACTTAATTCAAGGTAATACTTCTAAGTGGGCATTAAAAACATACCTTTGGATAAAAATTATGCAATCTTGAAATAGACGTGGGAGTTAAAACTTATTTGTCTACTTTCAACCTTGAAAGTCTATATTTACATGTGATAGTGGTTAAGTCTTCAAGCTTTGCAACTTGTAATTTGATATTATAGGTGTCTTTGCTTTACAATGTGGTAAACTTTTTTTCTCCGAGCAAGTCAAGTGCATATTTTCTGTGATAAAAACATACCTTTTCTTGGCCTTGTAACTTCCACACCAAGAAAGCAATCAAAGTTACTCAAGTCTTGAATCTGAAATTCATTATCAAGCACCTACTTCAGTTTCTAAAGTTCAACTTGTACTTATAGAACAAGCAGTGATCAACTGGACCTTGGTAGTAACCATGACCCTTTATACCCTTCCTAAATCTTTCAAACGAAGCTCAGATATTGCTTGAGCCGATATGGTGGCTTCTTTTTCTTTTTCTTTTTTTTTTTCAATTTACACTCTTTATCGCTGCAAAATTTACCTAAAAAATGTGGCGGCAATTCCACTTACATTTCATCCTCTAGGTCTCCATTTAGAAAACAAAAACTTTCTTTACATTCAAATGGTATAAGGGCTAGTTATAGTGCAGAACTAGGTAAAGAAAACTTGAATCGAATTTATCTTGCTAAGTGAAGCAAAAATTTTTTGTTATTCAATTCCTTATGTTTGTGAACCCTCTTATACGAGTCTTGCCTTATATCTTTTTATGCTACCATTGGTGCATTTAATGGGAACACTAAATTGCAAGCTTCATTTTTCTTTTCATTATGTAAATCAATAATTTCTTGAGTAATGTTTTCCGGTAGAGCATGCATCTTATCAAGAACTGCTAATTTACAATCTTGATGGTCCATAGCTTCTTGAGTGGACTTTTTGAAACAAATAGGTGGGCAATATCAGATGTTAAAGCCCTATGATTATTAGAGTATGTGGTTTGATGAATATTTTGTGATCTGTTGTGTGGTATGAATTCTAAGTCCTTTACTAATGGCTATATGTACTTGAAAGATATTAGACCTAAAATTATAGTAGGATTACCCGGAGGTTCCCAATAATTATTTTTTTGGTGGTGGTTTACAAGATTATTTTGTAACAATTCTTTCCTTGCTTGTGATGCACTTATACCTTTTATTGGTAGATTAGGATTTCAGTTATGGCACCTTTTATAATTTTATTTATTTGAATAAGGATGTGTTTTACGGCTCTAGGTTAGGGTTAGATTTAGGTAGTATTTTTTTTGTAGTTGGATTTTTATATGACTTGTCTATTTCTATGTTTTTGTAAAGTCCTCTTATTTTAATATTTCCTAATTGAAGCAATAAAAAGGAACTTATAATTTCCCAGATAGAGTGAATTCCTATTTTAATAGATATTTTTAGGCCTGTAATCTCTATTCGGAGGGGCAGAATTTAATTGATAAAAGAAGTCAACTTTCAGCAACAAAAATACAACTGATGAGTTCCAAGGCTTGCGACTCTTTTTAACGAGTTGCAAAATTTAGCAACCATGGGCAAGTCTAGGAACAGGAAGAAGCGCAAAACCTGTGCATTGGACTCCACTCTCCTATTAATGCTTCAATGACTTGGTCATGCACTCAGAACTCTAGATTTCAAGAACAACATTAGGTATTGGTAAAGAAATTTGCCAAAATTGATTTCACTACTTTCTTTTTCCAAGGGACTGATAAGGTGCTAGGGAAATCTCCTTCAGTGTGAATGCTCCATCTGTCTGTCGAACCACAAGATAAGTTTTGTTAAAGTTAGACTGATTTTTAAGAGAAACAACATCCAAACTTTTTTCATTCTTTTTTCCTTAAAATTTTGTATGAGAATGAGTGGAAAAAATAGGCCAATTGTAGTGTCAAAGAGTTTAATATTCAGAAATTTCTGTTATGTAAATAACTTTTTAATATGCTTTCTTTCCATTTTATGCGTTTTCTACAACTATTGTTGGTGTCTTTCATCAACTTTTGGACTTAAGTTGATCTTGTTCCAAAATTTAATGTAGTTATGAAAATTGTTCTGTTATCAGGAAGTTATTCGTAGACTTCTTGTAGCTTCGCTGGATGATCCACATAAGAAAATCTGCACAGCTATAAGCATGGCCATAGCATCAATTGCTATGTATGACTGGCCAGAGAATTGGACTGACTTATTGCCATCCCTTCTGATGTTGCTTGCCAATCAAACTAACTTGAATGGAGGTAGGCCTTTGTGTTGCACATTTTAAGGGAAAACACCTGTTGCTTTCTCTTCATACTTTGTATTCTCATTTTAAAATATAAATGTCTTTGTTCTAATAAGGCATCACTTTAGTGAGGGTGCGGACCCGATCAAAGAAGTGATAATGGCCATGACTTAAAACTCCAGACACAGAATTGCTGAACTAAAACCTAGAGTGTAACCATTGTTTATGATCATGGGCAATTTCAGCAATTCACATGTTCTTCTCACTAATCCCCAAATCCATACTTTTATGTACATATACAATTTTCCTACTAATTTCAACTCCCTACCTTTTCACATCCAACTAACAGCATCACATATACGGTTAACAGTCTTTATTGTTTTTCTTCCTCCTTTTTTAGGAAGTGAGAAAATTATAAAGAAAGAGGGAAAAGGTTCTTTTCCCTCTTTCTTTATAATTTTCATATGATATCGGAGCCCATGGTTGCGATGTTGGAGCCGCCTGCAGGTGTCCGCATATATTCATGGGTGAGGGATGTGTGTTGAGAATTCCACATAGGTTAATTATGAGAATGTGGTGCTCTTTGTAATGGTTTAGACAACCCCCACCTTAAGAGTTAGCTTTTAAAGTTGGATCGGTCCTAAGGCCATTATTTAACAGGAAGTATAGATATATTATTTTACTAATTTAACTCACTGAAAATATTGAACTTAGCTGCTGATTTGTGCTTGTTTGAAAGATGTATTCATTATCATTCAACCTTAAGCTTTGCTTAAAAATTTTTCCCCTTAGATATCGTAGACATTATGAGCATGATGTAATCTCAATTTTTTTCCAGGTTCCATTTCTTACAGTGTTCGAGAGTTCTGCTTTAGTTTAGATAAGATATGATAATTATATTGAAATTTGCAGTTTATGGGGCTTTAAGGTGCTTGGCTCTTCTCTCTGGGGACATGGATGATACAATGGTGCCAACACTTATACCTGCTTTGTTCCCATGCTTACATACAATTATATCTTCACCCCAGGTTAGCATTTGATTACTGTTGGAGATAGATTCCAATAGTTATTCCATTATTTTGTTCTTCTATTTGTAATTTATAAAAGGCGAAAGTGTTCACAAATCTAAATATGAATATGTTAGATGAATGTGCAACTTTCCTCAGAAACGTAAATGAATATATGCTGCTAGGTGAAATATGGCATAAAGCTTGGGCATGGAAGGGCCTTTTTCGATGTCATTATACTAATATGGATCCATATTTGCTTTGAAATAGTTCTTGATGTATACCTATGAATTATGTGTCTAATATTTCTAGAAGTTAGAAGATGCTAGCCCAAAATTAGTGGTCAATCTTGTGGCAGATCTGCATAGATGTGATTTAGTCAAATGTTTCTTTTCTTTGTTGGGTTTAAAGAAAGAAAAGGCTTTACCACAGCCAAAGTGCAGAACTTGCTGATTTTGCAAACAATTTTCCTCCAAAGAATTCAATTTTGATAAATCTGTGTCATAGTTTGGATTGGGAATGCATCAGATTCATTGAAGATGCATAGCTTGTGTGAATTTTTTCTGAAATTACCTTTTGGCAGATAAGATAAATTAAAGGCTCTTCAGTTTACGCTGTGTTCTTACTTTCTTTGATGTCATTGGAGCAGATATATGACAATTATTTGCGTGCAAAGGCTCAATCAATCATATATTCTTGCTTATCCGTGCTTGGTGCTATGGGTGGTGTATATAAGGTATATTTCTTACAGTGTTTCTGGTGCATGGTGCAATTTAGCTTATTCAATTATTGACTGAAAGATGTAACTCATCGCTTAGACTGAGGTTATGGAATTGGTGCAATCAATGGTTAAACTGAGGATGGATCAAACAGCCATGATCTTGGAACCGCCAGTGAGATCTGAAGATCCTGATGATTGGAGCTTGAGAACAGAGGTTAGCTTGGTCTCTTGTTCTACTTTGATGTGCTCTTGTTATTGATCTGAATAAAAAGTTTATGATGACTATTTCCGTTTTCATTAGGCTTTAAAGTGCTTGAATCAAAGTATTCAGAATTATCCTATGCTTACTGAGAGTGAATATACAGGTAGGTTTACCGTGTTGTGCTAATATATGAAGCTTACATGCATCTGTTTTGGGTTTTTTTGTTTTCATAGTTTAGTCCTCTAACAATTCATGTTGTTGCAGTTATTATGGGGCCTTTGTGGCAAACATTTGTGACGTCTTTGAGGGTGTATATCCGATCGTCAATTGAAGGTACAGAAGATTCATATGAAGATAGTTATGACTCTGATGGTTCAGAGAGAAGTCTTGATTCATTTGTCATTCAGGTAATAGAGTTCCTGACACTTGTGTATAACTAATATGTTCAAAACAAATAAAGTGTGAATCAATGAGTTTCCAGTCATGCTGTCAATAGCATGACATTTTTTTGATTAATAGATGTGATGACTTTCTTCAAGAACATTAGTATAATATTTAATTGAAGATTCATTGCAGTTCCATTTTTCCGGTTCCTGTGGTAAGCATGATATCTTTGACTGATACATGCGATTCACTTTCTTCAAAAACATACATAATAGAATATTTTACTGAAGATTCGTCACCATTTTAATTTTCCAGTCCTTCTGCTGCTTGCTCTTTCGTTATCTTGTCTTTCAGAGGAAAGTATGTTTGATTTTCTTTTTTCCATTCTAGTTTTGTTAAGCATATGTTTGTTGGGTTTATTCTTAATTTGAGCTGGTGTTTTTGGGATGTGATTTGGTCAGTCACCTTATCAAATTGGATTCGTATTCAGTGACCTTGGCTGATATTTGAATTTGATCAAAATGTAAAACAATTTGGATAATTATTCAATTAACTATTTTCATATTCCAGTACAACTCTGTAATTTCTTTGAACAGTTGTCAAACAATGAATAGCAATCTTGACCTCCTTCTTTGAGCTTGCTCTATTGAGGATGTTGACTTCAGTATATTAGATTTACTAAATGCTCACTTAACTAAGAGAGGTTCTGAAGATGAGTATTGCAATTGATCATTTTGATCTTTCCAAACTCCAACAATATTGATTAGACAATATCAGCGACAAAGCTAGAGTACTTTAAAGCCGAGTATATCATAGTGGTTTGTTCAAATATCCACATATGATGATGGTGTTTAACTGCCGGCTTGGGGGGGGGGTCATGTTGTAGGAGGGATTTTTAGACAGCTGGTTTTGTTTTATGTATTTTGTGTTGTCATTTATATTCCTGCAGAACAGAAATGAATTAGTAATCTCAAGCTGTTGTTCTATTGACTATTGTGCTTTTGGATATATTTAGCTTTGTTTTCTCAAACATATTGACTTAAATCTTTTCTACATACAGCTCTTTGAGGTTCTATTGTCCATTATGAGCAATAAAAAGTTAATGAAGGTTCAGATCTAACCTTTTGATTTTGTTATTACTCTTTATTTCCGCTTAAAATATTTGATGTAGGCTTTTAAAAACCTGTTTTCTGTAGGTTGCTTGGAATAATATTAAGGAGTTGGTTTATTACACCTTAGCTTTTCTTCAAATGACAGAACAACAGGTGATTATGCATTTAAGAAAAACAACCTTTTTGCTTGTTTATTGTTTCATGTGTACAATATATCGGAGAATGGAGATTGTGAACTGGAAGTTCGTGCACATGTTTTGTACAACATCAGTTCTTTGATTGCTTTCCTTATAAATTTTGTTTTGAAGGGAGAATGAGAAACTAACAAGTATTTGGTAATTGTTTTTCTTGCTCTTTGCATTTAGTATGCTACATCATCTTGGTTCCATATTGTCTATATAGGTCCCAAGAAATTGAGTTTTACAGATTATCTCCTTTTGGTCATATTCTTCTCATCATTTGATGTTCAAGTTTTTTATTTTTATTTTAACTCAACGTCTGACAAAATATTAAAGGTACCTCGATACTCATATGGCTAGTTTAGGTTCAATAAATGCATACATTTTATACTAATTTGTTATGTGTATTTCCATATTATACATAGTTGTCATTGTGGCTGAGTGGATCCTATGTTATAATGTGTATGAATTCCAAATTAGTTTCAATGATTTCACTAATTTATATACATTGAGTTTGAAGGGAAATGAGAATCAATGTTTTTTTGGGAAAAAGGAAAAGTTAAGGGTTTTATGCTATAAGCAAGAGTAAGACTGAGTATATGTACTGCAATTTTAGCTTAAGTAGGTTGAATGGTGGGGAGGTGAGATTAGATGAGATATCAGTGCCTAACTAGCCATTTTAAGTACCCATGTTCAAGGGGACGGGATGATAGAAGATTTTACCCATAGAAGATGGATGAAGTGAAGTGCCACGGGAGTATTATATGACAAGAAGATACCTAACAAAATGAATAAAAGTTTTATAGGATAGTGGCTAGACCTGCCATGTTATATGGGAGCGAGTGTTGGGTTATTAAGTTACAACACATTGATTGGATGAATGTAGTAGAAATGCAGATGTTACGATAGATGTGTGGCCATACAAGATTGGACCAAATTAGAAATGAGTGCATCTGACAAAAGGTACATGTAGCACCTATTCGGAGTAAAGTAAGATAAGGACGTTTAAGGTAGTTTGGACATATTCGTCATAGACTCCTATTGCATCAATTGGAAAATGTGATAATTTAGTAGTAAAAGGTAGGAAAAATGCAGGAAAAAGGTAGATGTAGGCCTAGAATAACTTGGAGGAATATAGTAGTTACATATCTTAAGTTGTTTGACATTGAAGAGGATATTGCATTGGATTGAGGCATACTAGAGGATCCGTGTAGCTGACATACTAGAGGATTAATTTAGTTGATTGATTGATTGAAAAGGAAAAAGTAATCCTCCATATACAATATAATTTAATGTGCATGCTATCCTTGGCGGATTTATCATTGCTATTGCCAGAGGAGATTTCAATTACTGTTGAATCATAGTCATTTCGGGGTTCACTAAGAAATATGTGATCATATAAGCGCTTGCAGTCTTGAGGAAGCCCTATTAAGGTAATTTTGTGTGAGCTCTCCCATTTGAAGCTTCGAAAAGGACTTGGTAGGTTGTAGACTATGTCCTACCTGAACTTTCCCTGAACTTGTTTGTGAAATTGAAAACATTTTGTCAAATGGAGGGAAAAAACATGGAATATGATAGCTGGGTGTTAGGTATAGGTGTAGGGTAGAATTGTAAAGGAATATCGAGATGATTATCCTAGCACAGAATGACAAAGTTAGTACTAGCTGATTTGCAAGCTGGTAGAGAATAATCCTAATACCTTAGAGGCTCACACACTCTTTTAGCAATCTGTGACATTCTATAAGAAAGGCAAGTAGACCTAACAAGCTTATTCCTATAGCCTTTCAGGCATTGTTGTAGGTAATCTTCCAATCATACCTATTTTGTCTTAGTTGTCTCTGATGACATTTACAGCCTCCTTAAAGAGCTTCACTTACTGCTTTTGAAAATAGTATTTGATATTCTCCAATAGCGCTAAGAGTCCAAGTATGACGTTTGGCTAGGAATTAGGGCATACAATATCAGCTAAAGGAGTTGTCTCAAACCTAGTAAAATTGAGGCAATAATTTTTTTCCCAACCCCAGAAAATCTTAAAGGTTTGAGGGGACTCTTGGGCCTGACTGGTTAGTACGGAACATTAATTGATGGGTGTGGTATTCTTATGAAGCCACTCACTAACCTCCTTATGGAGGTGGACTGGGTTCATTAGGGCTAGAGGCTCAACAAACCTTTGATAGACTCGAGGAATTGAAGAATTTTGAGAATTTTATCTCATTAATTCTCTGATAATCATTTACAAGCCATATACACATGAATATATAGGAAAAGTTATCCTAATTATTGAAGGATTCTAATTATACATAAATACAATATTCCTAATCTCTCAACACTCCCTCTCAAGTTGGTGTAAAGATATTACACATGCCCAACTTGCAAATCAAAGTATGAAAGGTCCGACTGTTGAGCCCTTTTGTAAATTCATTAGCTAGCTTTCTTTCAGAAGTCACATGAAATAAACTCAAGACACCATCAATTAACTTCTCTTTGATAAAGTGTCGATCAATTTCAATGTGCTTTGTCCGATCATGTTGAACAGGATTATGAGCAATACTGATTGCAATCTTATTATCACAGTACAAGGATAACTTGTCTCTCCCAGCCAACCTCAGCTCTACCCGCAACTTCTGTAGCCATAAAAGTTCACAGACACCTTGAGCCATAGCTCTGTATTCTGCTTTTGCACTTGATCTTGTAACTACACTCTGCTTCTTGCTCCTCCAAGTGATTAGGTTACCTCCTACAAGGGTGCAATAACCAGTGGTGGATCTTTTGTCATATAGAGACCCAGCCCAATATGCATCTGCAAAGGCTTCAATCCGAAGATGATCATGTTTGGAGAAAAGAAGACCTTTCCTTGGAGCTGACTTTAGATAGCGCAAAATAAAGACAGCTTGCATATGAGACTCTAGAATCATGCATAAATTGACTCACCACATTGACTGCATAAGCAATATCTGGTCTGGTGTGAGAGAGATAAATAAGCCTTCCAAATAATCTCTGACATCTGCCTTTATCAACCGGTGCTTTAGGGCATCCACAATGGGAGGCCTCCAAATTTTTGGAGGCCTCCGCCACGTGTGCGCTACGTAGGCGCCACGTGTGCATTTTTAATATAAAAAATTTTAGGCCTCCATTAGGCCTCCTGCGCTCCAATGGGAGGCCTCCTGACGCGCGGACCCCACATGTTTCCTATTTTATAATTTCCCAATTTCCTATATTTAACTTAATTCAATTTAATTTATTTTTTTACACAATAATTATAAAAATACCTAACAAAGTCGAAAAATTATTTTTATTTTTTTAATTAAATAAAAAAATTTAATTTTTAATAAAAAATATAAATAAATAAAAAAA
>CAOJCQ011794392.1:0-10699 GCA_948356215.1 Stillingia texana | reverse complement strand
AAAAATATTAATATCGATTTTTTTGACTTTTTTTAATTATTAATTTTTTATTAATTATTAAAAAAATTTATTAGTGAAAAAAATTTAAAACATATTTTCTGAATTTATTAAGTATTTATTATAATTATTGTGTAAATAAATAAATTAAATTTAATTTAGTTTAATAAATGAAATTGTTTAATTATAAAATAAAAAATGGTGGGGCCCATGCGTCAGAAGGCTTTGACCTTCCAATGCAGAATAGGAGGCCTAGTGGAAACCTTAAACTGATAGGTCATAGAAATATTGTTAAAGTATAATTTTTTATAATAAAAACGCTGACGTGACGTTGACGTGAAGAATGCCTAATAAAAGTTGAAGGCCTACCATTGTAGATGGTCTAAGAGTTGTACGTATTGATATAAACATGAAGTTGTTAACTGACACTATCACTGTTGGTCGGTTCCACTATTGTCCTTTTTACTTCTACTTTTTTTCCTTTCTCCTCCTCTTTTTGCTTCCATTTTTGGTTATAAACTAAATCAAAAATAGAGAAAAAAGAAGAGAAGGAAAAAAGGAGGAGAAAAGGGGTGAGGGATGGTTGTGAAGAGTAAGAGGAAAAGATGATGAACAAGAAAAGAAAAAAAAGAAGAAGATGAAGATGACGATGGTGGTGAAAGAATTAACGATCATTATTAAGAATTTAGGGGATTACGGGTTAAGAGTTTAAAGTTTAGGGATTTGGATTATGTTCTGTTAAATTTTTTTACCCCTTAACTTCTTAGTCTAATAAAGGTTAGAATGGCTGAAAAAAGATTACCCTATAAAGAGCTAAAAAATGATTGAAAAACATGTAAATTCAATAATTGTTGGTTTTGGGTGGAAAAATACACATTTTCCCTTGCATAGAAGTTTGTTAATAATTTGTAAATGGGCCCCAAATAGAAGTTTACAATTAGCGCGGCCCACTTCTTTCCTCCCTCCATTTGATCGGTCACCACCGTTGCTGCCACGGTTACCTTCTGGCAGCGACAAACTTCTCTCTGTATCTCGTTCTCCTAGCAGACGAAGCTTGCAGTTTTCTTTTACGTAAAGTGAACAGCGAATGGAGAAGCAAGAGAACAATCGAATGTCTTCTTCTACTTCAGCCCCAAAGGTTTTTGGAGCCAACACCCTGCAAATTAGTGGAGAAGATGGTTCCCGCTTAATTGGTAGCATTATCGAAAAGGGTATTTCTGAAAACCTACACAACAAGCCTCTTGCGCTGCCTTCTCTTCCTCCTAAAGTCACCGTCTTACCTTTCCCCGTAGCCCGTCATCGGTCCCATGGCCCTGTAAGCTACTTAGTTTTCTTTCTTTACTGTCATGATCAGTTTGAACTTCCTTTCAACTGGAAAACAATTTCAAGTCACTAGAAGCCATTGCTTGGTGTTTGATTTCTTAGCAAGTATACATCTTTTTCGAGTTATTTTATTTTACGTTTCTCTCGTAATGACTGGGTTTGATTGACAGCAAATTTTTTTGCCTGTTTTTCTATAATTGGTATACCTTAGGAAAGCAGAAAAATTTTGTTGCTAAGACAATCATCAAGCTTGTTTTGAGAACTCAAATACTGTTATTTTACTGCATTCTGCCTGTTATTTAGAAAAATTTATGAACTGAAATGGTATTCTCATCATATTTCACAGCATTGGGGTCCAATGCGTACTAAAAGTTTTGCAAAGGACAATTATGATGGTGATGAGGATGATGATGAAGATACTGATTTGACTGACTATGACCCAGTATCAGCATCTGCAAATCCAGTACAGAGGAAGCAGAAGAAAGGCTTGAATTTGAGCCATTGGAGAGAGCACATGCCAAGTGATAAGCTGTTGGAGAACAATAAGATTGAAGTTAATGGACAAAGTTCGTTGAAGACAGGAAAGCAAAAGAAACCTGTAGTGGCAGTTGATAACATGGACAAGAAAGACATTTCATCCCCTCTAGATGATAAAACTCCAGTTGAAGTGGATGTGGTGGAGGATTTAAGCTATACTGGAAAAGGGGAGGTCCTGTCAAATGATGCCAATGCTGTGACTTTCACTTCAGCTGCCGATATGGAAATGGGCAACTCTCTCTTTAAAAGTAATGGCATCGCAAAATCATGCCTTGAGAAAATGGACAACATGGGTGCCACATTGGAAGAGATGCTAAGTATGAGAGAGCAGAAACTTTCACCTAAGGTCTCTTTTTCTAGTTTAAACAGCTTAAAAGATGAACAGGCAGCCATGTCTCTTGAGAGTGAGATTGATGCTGAGAACCGTGCACGGCTAAAAAGTATATCACCTGAAGAGATTGCAGAAGCAAAGGCTGAAATAATGGAGAAGATGGACCCTGCTTTGATAAATTTACTGAAAAAGCGGGGCAACAAAAAGTTGAAGCAGCAAAATCTTCCAAGTGCGGAAGAAGTTGTCAACTGTGAACTATGTCCTACTAGTGAGAATCAAGCAATCATGAAGTCAAATGTTTCTCCACAATTAGGGAGTGATAACTCTGATGTGATAACAACCACCTCCACAGGTTTGATGAGTGGGCCAAATAAAGAGTTGGCACAGGATTTATGCTCAGCTGATGGCAATTTGTGGAGTAGTTGGAGTGAGAGAGTAGAGGCTGTTAGGACATTAAGATTTTCTCTGGAGGGGAGCATTATTACAGATGACACAGAGACTGGTAAGGCTTAGCTTTTCTTTCTTACAAATAGCTTCTGGCTTCACTACACTTTCAATTTTTTACAGTTTCTCATTTAGATGATACTTAATGCTGGATTTCTGGTGCTTTGGGTGTTGGTGTTGGTCATTTAATTTCGCAGATCAGCATTATAAGTGACCATTGAGTTTGTCAACCACTATTTTCTGTTATTTCATGTGAATGGGGGAATCATGAATCATCATGCAATAAAATACTCTTAATCTAATTGCTGATGTGTTTAAAGGCAAAACCTCTAGCTGATTCCAAGGGGACTACTGAAATATTCTTTATTTTTTTTGTTAATTCTTCTTTTGGCACCTCATCAAAGGAACTATTGAGAAAGGTGATGTTCCATCGATGTAGCAGGAAGCTTTGGAGCTTAATTGTGCTCATACTTTTGAGTGAACACTAAGATTATTCATTTCTTTCCTCATTTCTGTATGTAGGTGAAGAACTGCAATGTGTCCAGGGCACAATATTACAATGAATCGATTTAGCTTAATTTCAAGATATCTGTGAAGAATTGAACTGTATTTTTGTTCAAATTGACTCTGATTTACTAATATTTTATCTACTTTTTTGATGTTTTGCGAGACAAGTAGGTATAATATTTCTTATTCCATTGGTAGTAAATGTGGTGACTATTTAGCATGAAGATATTATTTTGATTGGCTTATTGATGTTTGGTAATAAAAATTGTTTCTAATGTAGTTATTTTCATGCTATGAAATTGAGTTAACTATTTTTTGTATTTCAGGTGATATGAGCATTGACAATGGGGTTACTGCTGTATATGTCACTGAGCGCGACATTTTACGGACTGAGGGGGACCCTGCTGCAATGGGTTACACAATCAAAGAAGCTGTACAACTCACTAGAAGTGTGGTTAGTTAAAATGACACCTTGTTCCTCGATTAGTTTCAATCAAGTAAAGGGAAAATTTTGCTGGGATTCTTTGTGCCTATTGACCCATTGAGAGAGATGTCTTTTGAGATTTTGTGAAATGAGACCAAGTTTTCATTTTTTATTTCAAATACATGGTTACCGGTTTTTGTTTGCGCTGAAGGTTGTGGATCTTTTCTTGTTTCATTCACTTGTGCTATATGCTTGTTTTATACCCTTATGTACTTGCAGATTCCCGGACAACGTGCTCTTGCATTGCATCTGCTTGCCTCTGTGCTTGATAAAACAATGCAAAACATTCAACAAAACCAAATTGGATGTACCTTGAAAATGGCTACTCTAGCTGAGAAGTTAATTGATTGGGAGGCTGTTTGGGCTTATGCACTTGGCCCAGAACCCGGGCTTGTTTTATCATTGAGGTGAATTTTATCTGAATGCTTCTCGTTGCTGATTTCCATTTCATTTTGGTCATGCCTGTATCACTAGGACCCCTTTTATTTCCTACTAATCTAATTTTTAATTTCAACATTGTTGGGTAAATATCTGTTTTGTTGATATTTAGGATGTGTCTCGATGATAACCATATGTCAGTTGTTTTAGCTTGTGCAAAAGTGATACAGAGTGCCCTCAGTTGCGAGTTGAATGATGGTTTCTTTGATATCTCAAAGGTAAAATCCAGGTCTTAAAATTTTTCCCTTGTATATTTGTATCATATGACTTTTGTCTGATATATTGTGATTCCAGAAAATACCATTATATGAGATGGATATGTTCACTGGCCCTGTATTTCGAAGCAAGCCAGAGATGGATGATGGTTTCCTTCATGGTGGCTTCTGGAAGTACAATGCTAAACCTTCTAATATTCTAACTTTTGCTGACGATGTCATCAATGGTGAGACTGAAGGAATACATACAATTCAGGATGACATTGTCCTTGCTGGCCAAGATTTTGCTGCTGGTTTGGTTAGGATGGGAATCCTTAACAGGATGTTGTATCTTTTGGAGGTACACATGAATGCATTTACATTAAAGTAATATTAAATTAGGTTAACTGAGCTCTTAGGCCTATAAGTGATTCTATAATTGTTGAGTAACTTCTGAGATATGGGAAACAGAAATTAATACTTATTTTGTCTCCTTCATCACATTTTGGTGATTTTTTTACAAACTGGCTGGTGCAATTGACTGTTTTGAGTAGATTGTCACAATTCGGTTGAAAAGTTTGAGTTTCAAATGTCTGAAAAAATCTTTGTTGTGATCACGGTGGTTGTCAAGTGTTGGGCATAAAAACACTGGACATCTGAGCACGATATATTATGGTATATATTGAGTTGCCGTTTATTATGGTATAAAAACTCTGGACATCTTTCTCATTTTAGTTGTTTGTTTGATGCTAAATTGAAATTTTATTGATACAGACCACAAAATTACAATCATAATGTATTTTATAGACACATGTTTCTTTGCTTTGTGTTCAATTAGTTGAGGGGGGAAACGGCAAGAATGGATCTAGGATTTAATATCAAGAGGGGCAAATCGAAAGTAAAATTAAAGGGAACAAATTTGGATTTAAATAGTCTATTTTATTTGAAAGTGAACATTTAGGAGGGTAAATCTGAATTTGTATGTGCAGTCTTATTCTAAAAAGGGTTTATCAAAGGGAACATTTATGTAGTTGACTTTGTAGTTTTCCAATGTGTTTGAATGTATGTTTTCAGGCTGGTTCTAATTCGGCTTTGCAAGAGTGCATAACTTCTATCCTTGTTGCAATAGCTAGGCATTCCCCAACATGTGCAAATGCAATTATGAGATGCCCAAGGCTCGTCCAAACAATTGTCCACAAATTCGTTATGGTAGACATCACTGAAATTCATCTCTCTACGATAAAATCAGTTACCCTTCTAAAGGTAGTAATGTCTTTGAATTTTTTTTTTTCTAGAAAGCTTTTTATTGGTTCTTGTTTAATTATTAAATCACTCTAGCACTTCATTCAAGGACCATTATATGTCATTTTTTTTTGGGTGTAAAACAGTTATTAGCGCAATCTGACAAGAAGAATTGCAAGGAATTCATGGAGAATGGGTCTTTTCAGACTATCACCCAGCATCTTTTTTGTTATACTTCATCCCTTGACCACTGGGTAAAGACTGGCAAGGAGAACTGTAAACTTTCATCTGCTTTGAAGGTTGAACAATTACGTTTTTGGAGGGTATGCATCAGTTATGGTTTCTGTATATCATACTTTTCAGATATCTTTCCTGCCTTGTGCTTGTGGTTGAATCCGCCTACATTTGAGAAACTTGAGGAAAACAATGTTCTCAGCGAATTTCTTTCTGTCTCTCGGGAGGCATATCTTGTCCTGGTAGCTTTAACTAGAAAACTTCCAAGTTTCCATTTGCAGAAGCATCCAAACAATCAAGTTTCAGATTGTGCTGGCAATGACCTGGAAACATGGTCTTGGAGTTTCGTTACTCCAATGGTTGATTTAGCTCTGAAGTGGATAGCTTCAAGGAAGGATCCTCATGTTTCTAAATACTTCGAGAGAGAAAAAGGAATCAGGATTGACTTTGTTTCCCAAGATTCTTCTTTTTGCTCGTTGTTGTGGGTTTTTTCTGCTGTCATGCATCTGCTTGCTGCATTGCTTGAAAGAGTGAACCCCAAAGAAACCTCAAGTTCTCGAGGAAGTGGCAGAAAAATTCCATGGTTGCCAGAGTTTGTTCCTAAGATTGGACTTGAACTTATTAAAAACCAAATTTTGGGTATCAATAGTGTAGAAGAACAAGAAGATTTGGACGGAGATAGAACCTTTGTTGAGAAACTGCTTCATGTAAGGCAGCAAAGTTTGGATGAATCATCATTAGCGGCTGTATGTTGTCTTCATGGGCTTCTTGGTCTTATAACTTCAACCGATAACTTGATAAGCATTGCTAAGAGTAGTATCTCTAGTCCATCCACAGGATATAGTTTCTCAATAGAGGGAAATATACTCAAGGATGGGTTACTGAAAAGTTCTCTGGCCGAATGGAGATCTGTACTCAATGTTTTTATGAAGTTGATAGGATCTGAGTGGCACTTTATGCAGTCCATTGAGTGGAGGATTTTGGTCAATGGCTACTTTGCTAGCTCAAATAGATGTGGGGTTACTAGTTAACTTGTTTGAAATTTTAAAATTGGTGTCTGTTACAGAACTAATGACAGATGACGAGATGGCCT
Organism: Stillingia texana; assembly: GCA_948356215.1. Taxonomy (NCBI): domain Eukaryota; kingdom Viridiplantae; phylum Streptophyta; class Magnoliopsida; order Malpighiales; family Euphorbiaceae; genus Stillingia; species Stillingia texana. Next base: position 3,875 of record CAOJCQ011794392.1, on the reverse strand, counting down.
CTGCTGTGCACAAGGTTAATTCTGTCTTAGAAGCATGTTTAATTATTGGGCCAAGAGATAGGGTTACAATGGAGAAGGCTTTTCAGGTATTGTTTCAAGCCCCTGTTTTCAAGTGTCTTGGCTTATGTGTCCACCAGTGTCTCCAGTTGGATAAGAGGGCAAAACCTTTTAGATGGGAGTATAAAGAAGAAGAATACTTGCTCTTTAGTGAGATATTAGCTTCCCACTTTAAAAATAGATGGTTGTCTGTCAAGAAGAAATCCAAAGCCATGGATGAAAATAATTTTTCAGGGAACAAAATGTTTAAGGGTCATGCTTCTTTGGACACAATATACGAGGACTTGGACACATCAAATAGGATAAGTCAAGGGCATAGCTGCACCTCTTTGATAACAGAATGGGCCCACCAGAAATTGCCACTTCCCATAGATTGGTTTTTGAGTTCAATCTTGGTTATCTCTGATCATAAACAGGAACCAGAAGTTGCTAAAGGTGGACTTTTCCTTTTACTAGCTATGGAAGCTATGTCCATTTTCTTGTCTAGTCCCGTTCAGAATGTACCTCTGGTTCGGAAATTACATTATTTATCAGTTATATTACTTTCTGGAATGGATGTGCTTTATGATGAGAAGAGTAGAGATGTTTATGCAACTTTGCAAGACATCTATGGTCAGCTACTTGGTGAAGCAAGATTTACTAAAATTGCCACTCAGACATTGGATGAAAATGTGAACGTATTTCTGAAACCTGAAACGATATCGAATGTGGAGTTTTTGAGGTTCCAATCAGAGATTTACGGGAGTTATTCAACATTTATTGAGATCCTAGTGGAGCAATTTGCTGCTGTATCTTATGGTGACATGACTTTTGGTCGTCAAGTTTCGGTATATTTACATCGCTGCACTGAAGCAACTGTTAGACTTTTTGCCTGGACTGCACTCTCTAATGCTTGTGTTCTTGAAATTTTGCCGCCCTTGGAGAAATGCATTTCTGAGGCAGAAGGGTACCTTGAACCTATTGAGGTATTTTTAATGGATATTCAGACCTTGTAGGATTATTTTGTTACAGGGATCCTCAGGTATTGAAAACGAAACAAATTCGCCGCTCAAGTTTTTTTCTTGTTTTTTTCTGAAAAATGTCCAACCACTACTGTTTTGGGTCATATTTGCTCTTATTGGCAACAGTGGGGTAATATGACCTTTTCTTAACATCAGCCATTATAAGGGCAAATATGATCAATTTTTCTAACAGCAGGGCATTTTTTAAACGAAAAATTTTGAGGGCCAAATCTGCTTCAGTTACAAATACTTGAGGGGCAAACTTGTCCGTTATCCCTTTGTTATATAATCTGCAATCCATAGTAATTTCATGGATTCCACATTGCATATATTTTCTGCATCCCTGTCATGAGCAGATTCCTTTCTGTGGACTTTATGAAGTTTATGCGGTTGAAACAAATGAAAAAAGGAAATTAATTAATCTGATCTATTTCTAACTGTTATTTGGAAACGAAGTTTGGACTCACCTCAATAGTTTTTTTTTTCAATGTCACTGATATTTGGTATAAAGTAATACTTACTTTTTCTGTAAGGTTTTGCTGCAGATCATTTTTGAATAGTGGAATACAGTTTTGGGAACTTGCAAAGATCATTTTGTTAATGAAAGATTTATTCCGATTGCAGGAAAATGAAGCTATTCTGGAAGCTTATGTGGAGTCATGGGTTTCTGGTGCGCTTGATAGAGCTGCAGCTCGTGGATCAATGGCATACGCTCTGGTTTTGCACCATGTTTCGACATTCATTTTCCTTATTCATGCTCAGGATAAAATAAGACTACGAAATAAGCTTGTAAAATCTCTTTTGCGGGACTATTCCCAGAAACAAAAACACGAGGTATGGAATGAAACGTATCTGGTTGGCTTTTTAATTTTTGGCTGGGCTACTATATAAGCATTTCTTGGAATTTTGCTTACCATGCAACTTGAACTCAGAAAAACATTGCTACAAAGGAAAATTGTACTCAATCTTAAGTATTCAACAGTTGAAAATTCATTTAAAAGGCTGAAGATGCAAAATTGCCCCAATACTTTTTCATAAGGTGCAATGCTGTCCCTCTATTTTCATTTAGTGCGATGTTACTCCTTATCTTTCAAAATTAGAGCAGTGTTACCCCTCTCCATTGGTAAGAAGAGGGCAACAGTACAATTTTAAAAATTGAAAGGCAACATTGCTCCGATTTTCGAAGTTGAGGGGCAGCATTGTACTTTCTGGGAAAGTAGAAGGTAAATTTTGCAATCTTTTTTAAGATATAGAAAATATGTTGTGGGATTATTAATATGCAGAAGCTTTGTGTTTGACAGGGAATGATGATGGAACTTATAGAGTATAGGAAACCAAATGAGGAGGTCAGTAATATTGAAAAGAGATTTCAATTATTGGCAGAAGCTTGTGATCATAATTCCCTTCTCTTGGGAGAAGTTGAAAAACTGAGGGCCTGCTTTCATCAAGTAACTGAATCTTGTCAGTAGCTAAGCTTCTAACATGTGTATAAGAAGAAGAACCATGGTGAGCCTACTTTGTTTTGTATGCATCAATATTCTCAATTTTTTTCATGAGAAAATTTATGAGAAAGATAATTTTGAACAACAGGCTTCAGACATGAGTGTGGCTTGTGTATAATTTATTTCTATGCTTGCTATATATTGCTTTGTCAAGATGTAAAAAAAATATTTGAACATATGGAGCTCTATTTGGACTCTCTGGCTACTATGGGTTACGAACAGGGGATTTATATTGAGAGACAACTATTTGTAAAGTTATATACAAATATACAAAACCTCTAGGAAATCTAAACATTTCATTTTTAAATTTTCTATTTCAAAAGTTCTTTTTCCTCTCTTTTTTTTAAATTGTTATTCTTTTTGTTTTTCTTTAGGGGCTGAAGTTTTGAAAAGACAGAATCCATTGTAATTCACAAACACCAAGACTACCTTATCTAGGGGAGGACCTGATTAACCAAATTGTACTAGGAAAAAATGAAATAGAAAAAGTGGAAGAAAACATGCCAAAATTAAATGGACTATAAAATAGGAAGTATTGTTAGAATGTTAGCTGAATATCCTATTTAGGAAGTTGTATATGCTAGGATCATGGGATTTTGTTTCTATAATTAGAGAGATTATAGTTTCCTTTATTAGGGAGATTATAGTTTTCTTTATTAGGTATGAAAATCTGTATATATACCTTATTCTCTTAAATGTAATGGACAAAAAATTTATTCTCTATTTTTTTGTCTTTACATGGTATCAGAGCGGGTCTAAGCATGTGTAGATGGATGAGTCTTACTATGGGTTGTCCGGTGATAACCCGTTGGCTTCACGCCACTGTGTCGGGCGTGAGGGAGCGTGTTGAAATCCCACATTGCTTAGTTAAAGGGCTAATAAGCTCTATATATGAGCTGAGATAATCATCTCCCTTTGAGAGATCTTTTGGGTTGAGTTAAACCTCTTAACATGGTATCAAACCTTAGGGTTTTTAATTCTCAGCTCAATCTCTTCTCTGTTCTTTTCTTCTATCTGCTAGGGTCCTACCCTGCTGCCTCGTTGGCTCAATTTTCCGTGTTGCAGAAATCAACTTTCTGTTTCTGGGTTTCTGTTTTAGTTCCAAATCTGTTTAAGTCCCAGCTGATTATTCCTTCTCTTTTACTGCAGATTGTTTCTCTTCTTCTCTGTCTTATCTTCTACTTTCTAGGGTTTTAATTTGCTAACCCTAGCCCCCATCTATCTACCAAACTAACCCTCTTCTGGCCAGTCTCTGACTTCATCCTAGTAATTCCGATCACGAATAATTATGCCTGTTTCTCAACAGTAAGATGTC
>CAOJCQ011793290.1:0-10437 GCA_948356215.1 Stillingia texana | reverse complement strand
TTCTACAAGCAAATTAAGATGTTCCTCATATGCTCTCTAGGGAGTACTTAATCATAAAGTAACTGTAATATATAGAAAATCTTACCTGCAAAACTAGAAATGAAAATATCTTTGTAGTCAACACTCCCAGACCTGCTTGACTGCTTGTCAGTTGGATTACAACTAGTGTTCTGTTTGTTCAACTCGGTGGTCAGCAGCACAAGGCCATAGTAGGAAAATGCATTCCCAACAAATACAACCCATAAGAGCAAGGTTGACCTGATTAATTTCGGTGAAAGAAGAACTGACAGTGATCTGAACATCCCCATGTTAGAATCTTTCCATCTGGAAGGAGGATGTGTAACATCTTCATCTTCATCTTCACGATTTGAACCCAAATCTCCACTCTCTTCTGGAAGGTGATGCTTTTGTAGCTCAATTTCATGGTCGGTAACAAGAACACCAGCAGGCAATGGATTTCCATTTTGTTTTGCCACTCTCTCTAAAATTCTCAAGGCATCATTTTTTCTGCCTTTCAAGCACAAATATCTAGGTGACTCAGGTGTCATAAAGTAAAATACAAGGAGAAGGAAAGATGGCAAAGCAGATACAGCAAGTAACCATCTCCAGCCTAACCTCAGCATAATAATCTGCAAGAGCACAAAATAAGGATGAAAAGATTATCGAAATAAATGTTTAATGAATCTGGCTGCAGGGACCCTACAATACAGGAACAATCAGCATAATGTAAACCCCAACAGCTAATGAATTAAAAGACTTTGTACTATACATTAATGAACAATTAAAACTTTAAGCGGTACATATATATTAATCTTGGCCTCCAAAACATTCCATGCTACACTGAACTTCAAGCTAATTTCGTCCAACTTTATTTAAGAAACAGAAATGATAACCTTTTATCATTTTTCTTAGAATATTTTATCCAAATACAGCCTGACAAATTCTAGAGTTTTTTTCCCACGTGTAACAACTCATTCACACAACATGGAAAATAAACAAGAATATTTCCCATGTTTCAGGGATCCTGAAGTCACATCCATTTATATTTATCTTAAAGATCAGAACCTGTTAAATAAAAAGCAAACACAAAGATCCTTCACCTTGAAAGATTAATCTTAACAATCGAATAACCATGTTATTTGTTGAAAGGAATAATACCAATATAGCACCACATTTGACTGCTCCAACTGGTCTAAAGATTAAGTTAGTAAGCTTAGTAATACGCAAGTAAGATGTATATCTACGAAATAAATTGGAACAACACCACCAAAAGTTGATAAATCGATAGTATACCCATGCCAGAGCAGCCTCCACAATTGTCCCAACAGTCCAAAATGCTTGGAAAATAACCATCCAAGTGCCTCTTGTCGGTGCAGGTACAAACTCTAAAAACCAGGACAGAAGCACAGGAACACCTCCCAAACCAAGGCCGACTAAGCAACGAGAAAGAAGCAATACTACATAGTTTGGGGCAAAGGAACTCAGTAATCCAGCTCCAGAAGTAACTATGGCTGGGACCAAAAATCCCTTCCTGAATAAGTAAACGAACATAAAAAGAATATCGACTAACACTACTATAAACAACATTACAAGTACAGGATCAGGGCAACAAAAACTTGCATCATTAATTTCTATATTTAGAGCATAGAAAATTTCAAATGATGACCTTTTCGAGGAGCTACATGGAGACTGGCTAGATAATAATAATGAAATCCTAATGTTGCAACAGTAAACTAATTTAACCATCTTTCTGTAGAAAACTCCTGGGTGTACCAAACACCAAAAGCTTCCCCTTTTTTGGGCAGAAATCAAATGAAGCTTTCTCATTTTACAGGCAATTCCCAATAAATGTTCATATAGAAGGAGAGGAGATGTTACCAACATAGAACAAAAAAGTGACTATGTTTGTAACTCTTTCAAAGTACTAAGAGGCTTGAGATCTTTTTCCATTTGTTTTTCCCTTGATCAAAAATAAAGAAAAATAAGATATTATACATTTGCATAATCAGCAATAAAGAAAAAGAGAGAGATATGGAGCAATGAAAAGAGCAAAAACATAGACGCATGTAATAAAATAAAAGAATAAAATGATATGATGCCAACCTTCTTCCATATTTATCTGAAACTAAGCCCCAAGAATATGCTCCAACCAGCATACCTACAAAAACTACACTTGTTATCAGGCTTTCTTGGTGAGAATTAAGACCCCATTCATCCTGAACTGCTGTCCCAACAAATGAGAGAAGCATCATCTCCATTGCCTCTGAAACCCAACCCATTCCAGCATAAAGAAGCACAAAGTATTGAAATTTTCCAAAGCCCACGGCCACAAGAGCTTCATCAACAGTGTATACTGGTTCTCCTTCTGCCATCTACAACATAGACAGTAAGACACTTGATTCAAATATTCTTATCCTGGGCTGCAGACAAGTATATAATCAGGGGAAACAGCTAGTTTACATAGATATGATTGTCCAAGCATTTTAGCTCACTGAAGATCAAAAAATGTCAAAGCAAGAAGTGCAAAATAATTAATAGGAGGTCCTCCGATGATAGGGAAAAAAAAATACGGAGCAAATAATTATTTCTCATGCGAGCCTCCTCTTACTTTTCTTTTGCCAATCTGATTGTAATTTATATGACACGTATAGCAACAGATTAGATTAACACCTTAAATTAAGGAAAACTGAATCACTATGTTGAACTGTTATGATGAGAATATGATACACTTTTCGTCCTGTTATCGCTCCATTATTTGAAAAACATAAAAGATCGAAATCCACAGATTATGGATTTTCAACAGGAGCATACGTATTTGTCTCCAAATATTAATCTGGTGAGACATCTGAGGAAGAGGAATCAATTATGAAAAAAACTCCATTTCTAATTGATACAGGATAAATAATTTTTTTTCTACGAATCCATGGAGGTAAAAGGCGAATTCAATGTACATAAAAATATAAAACGAAAGGAAAAATGAAGCGAAAATGAAACGAAAGAAAAAATGAAGCGAAAGGAGAACAAAGATAAAGAGGAACTGCAAATGAAAAAAAAAAAAAAAGAAGTATCAGCAAGAGATGGAAAAGAAACCTTGTGAGGGATGATAAATGCAGATCTATCTTCCGCTTCTGCTTCTTCCTCTTCCTGATCTTGTTTGGTAATATTAAATAAACGACGGAAACGAAAAGTCAAAACATCGAAGGCATTGAGGGTGGCATTGAAGGAGAGATATTTGGATTGATTAGGTGATGATTGGAGTGGTGTTTTGTTGGTTTGTCTGCTCATTCTATAAGAATGAAAAGAAAAGAAAACAGAACAAAACAAAACAAAACAAAACAAAACGAATTAAACGGGAGAAATTGATAAACAACAAATCTCTTATGTATCTGAATTCTGAACTTATCGGGATTTAAGATTTGAATTCTGTTCTCCAGCTTATGGGGGATTTAAAATTTGATTTGATTCTGTCCTTCCTGCAGCCGGTCACCGTCTGGTAGAGTAGGAGCCAACTTGAAGCATAAGAAAGGTCTGCTTAAGACCATGTAATCAATTAATGTGAAGAAGCAGGGACCTTCCATTCAATTCAAATATATTATACGGTCTTTCCGTCCCCTTTATTTAAATCCTTTTTCTTCTCCTCTTAGTCCTAACATACTCCTCATCTACGGAAACAAGTGCACGGGTTGGCCCTGGCCTCAAGAGATTGTTGCTTGAGGCCCAACATAGGCCCTTTTCGAAGTTTGGCCTCCAACATAAAACCGTAAATTTCAAAACATTTTGCATTAAATAAAATAAAATAAATCACATTTTTAATATTTTTTTAACTTAGAAAATGATTAATCACATCATAACGATAATTCCCAAATCTCTTGCGCATTCTTTTTTGGACACTGTTATTCAGCCAAAATGGCAAAAAAAAAAAAATATATACTCAGGAATATTAAAATTGTCTTTCTAAAAAAATAATAATAATAATTAAAATAATCAGTTACGTTAAATTTTTAAACCCAAAAATTTACTATATATGATATTTTCTATAAATTTAGGAAACTGATTTATATTTTAAATTTTATTAATTTTATTATTTAAAATAATTATAAATATAAATTATGCGCAGTTGATTATATTTTCATGAGATATATTGTTAAAAAGATTTTATCCTTTATAAAAATAATCTACTCCGACGAAAGCAGTTTGATCATCTACGAGGAATCAGAAAAAAAAAAAAACGATCGACATTTTAATGTGTATTTGAGTTTTGACTTTGAATAAAATATGTCTACAAAACTGCATTAGAGGTAAACCGAGTTTTAACTTAATTTTTGATAGATTTAATGATTGTTATGAACATTTTATGGAAGATCTTTTAAACCTTTATAAAGTTGTAACATTTTGTTGGTTTTGTTTTTATGTATATCCCATACACATATATATTCTTGATATTACAATAAATTTGACATTTTTATTTCACATTCATTTATGTTTGAGTGGAATTAAATAATAATAGTTCTTTATTTTGATTGGATTCTGATTTTATCTATTAATTCTGTTAACTTAATTGTCTTCAACTCATATTGTTTTATTCAATTTATTTGATTTAAATTTTTATTTGTTAATTTTATTGATATACTTTTGATGATTTATAAGATTTAAGTTGTAAGAAGACAAAAAGGGTCCCGCGAAGGAAAATGGTGGCCAGAAGAAATGGTTGGTTTTGATTACAACTTAGCATGAAACAAGTCTTGACATTTCCACCCTCCAACTCTATTTGCCCTTTCATCATCTCAACTGCCATGCCTCTTATAAACAACCCCTCAAACTTTCATTTAATTGAATCCGACTCTAAATTTTTAATGTATTTATCATTAAATTAAAAGTTAATAGATTATTAAAATATATTCAAAATAATTTTAATGGTATTAAAATAAGGATTAAAATAGAATTTTATAATAAAATTTTATATGAATTAAAAATATTTTGAATCAAGTATTAAATAGTTAACAAGATATGTTTTAAGAATTAATTTTTTAATCCATATTTAAATTAATATCTTAAATTTTAAAAAATTATAATTTAATTTTTATTTTAACATTTCTAGAGTTAATTTTGATATTTTATATTGATTTAAAAAAATTTAAACTTAATGAAATATTAAAATAAAATTCAATCACATCAAAATTTAAAATTTTAACAAAAAAATCCTTATTTATTTCTTTGTTTTTTCTTTCTATTGAAAGTATATTTATGTTGGGAATGACACAACACATGAAATAAAGCAGATAAACAAAAATGATATAGATTGATCTATTATGTTTTCAGTTACAGCAACGGATGAGTCTTTCACCGTGAACTTGGTAAAAAATTATATTAATCTGAATAAATCAAATTCCTTATATTTCAAATGTGTTTCTCATATAAAACATATCTCAATCGCATCTGGCCTAAATTAAAAGAATGCAATAGATTTGTATCGCGTGCCTAAACCCATACCCAACATCCATTTTATTTTTTCTCATTTTCGATTCGGTTTATAATTCGGATTCACGGTATAATTCAAGATATAAACTAACAATTTTTTTTAATTATTTATTAAAGCATGATTATAAGTAAAGGTTTATAGCATGATGCTTTAAAAATTAGCAGTATAGAGTAATTTTTATCACAATAAAAATCTCATAGTATTATTTTAAACAATTAAGAGTTTATATCCATTTTTAAATAATTATAGAAGAGTCAGTATATTTGCTAAGTATTTGCTAAGTATTTACGATGGATTTTCCATCTCAATTAATTATATGATATTTTTTCTAGTTTTTATTTGAAATATATTTTAAAAATGATGTTCTTATTTTTATCCAAATATATTTTATGAACACAATTATTATCTCATTCAAATAAGATCGATCCAACAACTCAAAATTCATTAAGATTTTATAACTTTGAACTATCAATAAAGTTATGTGAAATTCTTATAAAATTATGTTTATTTTTATTGATAATAATCACATTCACTTCAAATAAAAATAATGTCCATTAGAATTTTATTTATTATGTTAATTATAAGAAGTTTTAAATTATTATTTTTATAAATAATTATGTTGATTTTTAAATTTTTTATTTGAACAACATAATTAACACTATATTGATGATGTGCATGTGCATATATCCATCATTCAATTAAGTTTTAAAACTTAATCCAGCAATATGTACATACGATTAGTATTTAATAACAATGAGCATCACTTACATCATATGGTTTTTATAAAATATAATTGATAAAAATAAAAAGTATAAATATATTTCTGTTTTATAAAATATATTATGACAAATAAACAATTATAAAATATATTAAAAATGCAGTAAAAATTATTTAAGAGAATATAAAAATTATATAAAAATATCATAAAATTAACTACGGTGAAAATTTAATCATAATTCGTTGTAAATATGTTAACTCAATATTTCATTCTATTTAAAAAAATGAAAAAAACTCTTAATTAATATAACGCAATGTCATTGATCTTTAATTCTAATAAAAAAATATTTTAGACGTTTAATTAAAAACCCCTACTATATATCTATATTTATAGTTTTTCTTTTAATTAATAGTTTGACAATGGGATATATGTCAAGTTGCATGAAAGAATGATATCATACGGATGGTTGATGGGTTAGAGCTATCATATGAACATAGACAGAGACAGTCTTTTGAACATTAAAATGGAAGCCGGAGTGGGGAGTGGAAATGTGGAATCCATCATTCATATTAATTCCATTTGTATTATAGAATTTAGTAAATAAATAAATAACCATTTTGATATTAAAATTTATGACAGAGAAAATAGGAAGATTTTGTTGCATTACAATTTAGTTGAAAATGTAGATTGAGTTTTTAATAATGGTTTTCAAATTCAATTTTCATAAAAATTTAACTTTAACTACATACTAAACTCCCTCACGTTTAATAAGGAAGGTAAGGATGTTCTATGAGTTGAAGCAGCTAGCCTCGAGTAGCTACTTCTTCCTTGAGTAATTTGTAAATGAATATTTACAGAGAAAAAAAAAAGATTTATTGCAGTTGAAGTATGTGGTAGTGGTAGCAAGGGAGTGTCCCCCTGTATGTAAATAGACATAGACTGCGACATTTTTGTTATTTCCCTTTGTTGGTTGTTCTTACTTTCGGCCTATTGGGCTGGTGCAATGCTCATTCTTCGTACTTTCTTTTTCTGTATATATGCATCACATTCACATTCACATTCTATTCTATAATCCTGGCAAAATTTGCTATTTCACGCCAACAAAACAAATTATTCATTTTAAAAATTTTCATAATAAACTCTTAAATGAAATACCTTTCTAAGTTATATTTGTAAATATAACCATTTTATAAAATTCAAATTCCAAATATTCCTAATTTAACGAAAATATTATATCTATTTTATAAAGTTTAAATTTTTAAAAATATCTGATATAATAAAAAAGTTTGTTTACTTTTTAATATTTTTAAACAAAACTTTATTACATAATAATAAAACTTTCAATTTTTTTATCCGCAACTTCACTCTCCTAATAATTTCTATATCTTTATGTTGTTCAATTGAAAATTTCAATAATCTCTATTGTATTTATTTTTTTATTATTAGTTCTCACTAATGATTGTGTTATGACTGTTTCTATGGTGTGGACAAACGCATGGAATGCACACAACTGTACATCGTCAAATTCAAAATAGAAAACCCATTTTAAATTGAATCAATAGAATATATAATATATTATACTTAATATTAATATAAAATTAAAATAGTCAATTTATAAGTAATTACTATTATAATATTAATAATATAAATGCAGGTAGCAGTAGTATAATTTGGGTATACACTATAGGCATATGCATTCCATACACATGCGCACCCTAACATGTTCCTTATTTTATGAGCAATAGTGATATTTCTAAGAATATATCAAACTGTATAAAATGAAAACAATAAAGGATATTTTTTTGGATAAAAATTAAATTTTGATCCTATCAAATAAATAAATATGTTCTAGATAAGAAGGTTGATATATATTTATATTTTTCATTTATTTATTTTATTTTTATAGTTTTTTTGGTGCTATTTGGATATGATAGTGATAAATATTTTCTATTTTCTTATATTATTTTGCAGCTTCTTTTAATGCTGTTTGAATATGGTAGTGATAACTGATTCCATATCTATATTGAGTGCTATTGGTAAATAAATTATACAGTAACGTTTTGTTTGAATAAAAGTGTTGAAGGGTAGAGTAGCATAATCTATTATCTTTTGTTTGGATGCTGAATGAGAAAGAGTGAAACAGATTAAACAAAGAAGAAAAATACTATTTAAAAATAATGGAGAGTAACTTATTGATATCTCTATCTTTAATTACTCTATATGTAAACAAAGGTAAGTGATATGTGTGTGATATAAGGTTATGACTCAGAGTCCAATCCAAGATGCTCTAAGTTTGGTTTATTGAGTCTGATTAGATAGTATGGTTAGGTCCAATCTAATTCATTTCTAACTGGGTCAAATCGAAAAGATGGGTTTGAGTTGAGATGGTTTATGGTTTTGGGCTGCTGGGTTGGTTGGGATTTTATTGGTTAAATCTGAATTTAAGTGGGCTTAAAATCTGAAATGAATCTGCTTGAGATGTTGGGCTTCAACTCTGGTTATTGATCCAGCCCATCCGAATCGTTGGACGCGTGTTTGCTAAAGGATTGTTTTAATCATGTTCGTTCATTCTCACCACTTGATTTAAGCCGTTCAGTCTCATTCCGTAGTAATATAAAAGCTGTGTTTTTCTCTTTCTTTAGCAGAAATCCAAAATTCTAAAACCCTAGTTTTTAATTCTCTCTCGTCTCTTCTATCATCTGTTTTAAGAGATTTTTTCTCTGTAGTCATTTCTTTAGATATGTTTTATTCTCTGCTTTTATGTGTTAAGAAATCTGTGTTAGTGATTAGAAAAATGAATACTTTATTCGCTTGAGATTTTAATCACTGATTGATTTCTTGTTTAGAGAATAGTTTTATTTTGTTAGATCTGTTCTTGATTTGACTGTACTTTGATTTACGAACTGATAATAAGATCTGACTGAAATTTTCCCTTGGACGTAGCACTTTAATCATTTGTTGATTAAAGTGTGAACCAAATAATTTTCTTGTGTTCTGTTTGATTGATTTAATATTCGGTTTATATATTTTATAATCATAAATCGAGATTTTTTTTATTCCGCGTTATAACAATTATCTTTAACCCAATGTCAAATAAAGCAACGTACTTATAAGTGCTCAAATTCTCATTCTTCATTCGACTTAGACTCGGGTTTACTAGTAGCAAATACAGTTAAGTTCAACTTTTTAAAATTAAGGATGTCTCTCATCTTCTTTTGCCAATTATGAAAGTTTGTGTCATCCAACAAATCATTTTAGTGAAATTTACCTCCATTATTCAAATAAGTAAAACAATCCAATCAACAAATTGACCAAGCTCCAATACCACTATGTTGGGAAGGATGTGGAAATAACACATAAGCAAATTAAACTTTCCTCACTTAAATGAATTTACTAGGAGTAAATAAGCAAAAATTCATAGCAAAGACAATAATAATAATCGGCTGCTCAAAAATACACAAACAAAAACATTCAATACAAGAGACAAAATTCTTTAACGTGGCAAGAACTCCTTCAATATGAATGACAAAAACCATGATACCCCTATATAGGTACAAGAAAATGAAATTCACTATCACAAATATTTTATTATAAATTCAGCAAGTCACAACAACTAAAGATAAGGGCTCAATCTCATACAACCATAAATAAGTGGAGAACTAAATAGATGGAGTAATCACAAAATAGAGCTATTGTTCTAAGAGGATCTGGAAATGTTCTTACCGCTAAAATTCTATCTCTACTATTCAAAATAAGAAATACCGTCAAGGAAAGCTCATCTAAAATTAGCTCAATCAGAGAAAGGATGATTGTCCAACCACTAAAGATGACGAAATTGAATAATGCGGGGAACAAAACATAACACCTTCGATTTTGACAACCAAACCCCAACTTCTGAACCTCCAAAACAGATCCTCACCGTTCAGAATCAAGATTAATATGTCTTTTAACTGTTAACCAAAAATCAGCCCAATTGAAGGTCGAATCAGCATTGATCATCACATACAAGTTAAGACTAAAAATTAGGGGTGAGCATCGGCCAGGTCGGGTGAAAACCCGGCCCGACCTGACTAACCCGAAACCCGAAATTTGGGAGAAATTTTCACCCGACCCTACCCGAAAAAAATCGGGTCCCGCCTGAATAAACCGAAAAAAATTCGGGGCCCGCCCGAATAACCTTGTTTAACCCGAAAAATTTTGAACAGCAGGCTGTTTCCCAATTTCTCTGTGTTTTCTTACT
>CAOJCQ011759385.1:0-12793 GCA_948356215.1 Stillingia texana | reverse complement strand
TTGTCGAGTCATAGCTTTGGTGAAGATATCAGCCACTTGGAGATCAGAAGAAATGTGAGGAAGAGATATCACCCGACTTTCTAAGGTGTCTCGAATAGAATGACAATCAACCTCAATATGCTTGGTGCGTTCATGGAAAACAGGATTGGTGGCAATCTGAATAGCACTAGTGTTATCAGCATGAAGAGGAGTAGAAGTAGTCTGAGGAAACCCAAGTTCCTCAAGAAGACCGCGTAGCCATACAATTTCAGAACAAGCAGTAGACATAGCACGATACTCTGCCTCAGTAGAGGATTTAGACACACGATCTTGTTTCTTGCATCTCCAAGAAATTAAGGCATCACCTAAAAACATCTCCATCTGAAGCAATGTACACTACACACTGACAAACATTTTTGTTGTCATAACATCAGTTGTCTGCTCAATTATCATAAGCCCAACGAACTGAAAGTCCACTAAGAAAATACAAAATTAAGAAACTTCCAGCTTTCATTTCTCTTTCAGAAATTATATGCACAAGTAGAAACCAAAAGAATACAAACCAGAAGGATTGTTTATTATACTCAAGCTGGAGTTGCTGAATCAATAATTCAAATAATTATATAAAATCTAAATCATGTAGGATTTCAAAAAAATCTTAGAATTGAAATTCAAGCCCTAAATCCTATTTTCTCAGCCTCAAGTCGCCAAGACCAGTTGACCAGATTAGCAGACGTTTGATTCATCAGAAACTCTGCCCAAATGATCAGACAGCTAAGTTCAGATTGTTCCCCAGTCAAGCTAGGATTTACAACATAATAGTAAGTTCTTTTTTTTTTCTTTTTTTCCTTTTTGTTATTGTCGAATGGTTTGCTATTTGCTCATCATAGTACAAACTTCAATGTGGCTTCACGATCATGTGCTTATTAAATTAACATTTGACTCCATATTCAGATATATAACACAGAATAAGATTAGCCAGAGACAATTTTACCCTCCTGTTCTACATAAGAACCACATACCACTAAGTATTTGTAATTTCGAACACATAAACGTTCTTCCTATTTTGACTTATTTCCCATGAGATATTACAAAGGTCATTACCTGCTTCTCATTCACAAAGACACTAACAAACTCTCCAATTTTGCCAGCTCGACGTAGCTTTCTCAGAGCATTAACAAAGTGCTGACAAAGGAATTCAGGCAGGAGATTTAGAGTGGCACCAGAAGATTTAGAACATATATATTTGCGCCATCTTATCGAAACCATATTTTACCTGTGGCTTCCTGTGCTTGCCAAGAATGAGCCCGTTAAATATAACCAGAAAAGAATTCGGTGAGTGAAGCTCTTCTCCTGAGAGAATTTCCAAGTCTTCGACACCCAAACAGTAGCACTATGACATCAAAAATTATATCCTTATCATTATTTTTCTGAAATGTGCAAAGAAGCATGTATGCACAACACACACACACAATTCCTTGTGCATGCATAAATATACAAAAAAATTGTTAGTAATAAAAATGCAGCATTCTAATTTCTGAGTGAATTGCTCTTTCCATTCTTATTTGGTAAGCACACTTTGAAACATATACTACACAATCTTTGAAACATATACCAGAAACATATCTGATCTCTCTCTCTCTCTCTCTCTCTCTATCTATCTCTCTCTCTCTCTCTCTCTCTCTCTCTCTCTATATATATATATATATATATATAGACACACATACATACATATACATATACATATACATATACATATACACATACATATACATATACATATAAAAGAAAATGACAATGATAGTTCATATTGGCATATTAATGAACATAGGAACCTGTGGAAACAAGTACAACGATGAACAAGTGACAATAAACTTGAATAACCACCATAACAACTCATTTCTGTAGCAGACATGCTTCTTAAAGGCCACAGGAATGTAGATGAAACACAATTCCATACAAATAAGTATAAGCTTATGCCATCATTACCAACCAAATATATCCTGGTTTCTCTACATTATTACAAATTGTTTTCCTATTCATATGTAGAGGATTAATCCCTACACTTGATAATATCAAAAGAAAGTACCTCATCCATAGGTGTGTCCAAACAATATCTGAAAAAGTGTTGCATTTATTTACTCTTATGAATAAAATAAAACTGCAGACCTACCAGAGAAATTAATGGACCCTCTTCTTCATCAGTGGTGACATGAGTCATTAAGGCCAAGTTCTTCACTAGTCCACAGGCCTCCCCTTCTGGAGTATCACAAGGGCAAAGCATACCCCACTGCAATAAAAAGCGCAGAAAGATCAATAAATCATATAACCTAAAAGGTCAGTCATAGAGCATAAAAGCCTAAGTGCAACAAGTAATCATCCAATTCCAGAATATTCTCAGGGTAAGCACAGTAATTACCTGGCTAGGTTGCAATGCTCTAGGGCCACTTACTTTCCTAGACTTCTCAAATTGTGGTGAGACTCTTGTCATCATGCCCAGGCTTCCAATAAATGATAACCTCGCTAACACCTTAAAGCAAAAAATTATCAGTTTATTTCGATACTGATATAGAAGATGGGAATAAGGGAAATGATGATAAAAAGAGGCAGACACAACCTGTGTCATGCCTTTCCTGTGCATTTTAAATCGTTTGACATCAAAATTGCCAGTAGAAAGTGTCCTTTCTAGCCCATGTGTTATACTATCTCTGGCTACTAAATGCTGAAACAAGAAAAACAGGGAAGAAAAAAAAAAGCATAATAACTTAGATAAACTTATTTAGGAAGAAATCGGCCAATTGTTTGCCAGATAGAAATCTTAAACATAACAACAACAACGACAACAACAACGATAATAATAATAATAATAATGAAGAAACAACATCATCGGCTAGAAACAGATCCTTAAATTCCATTTGCATTTATAATAGAATACTGAAGTCTAAATAAATGAGAAAATTTCATCAAGAATGCCTCCACCTAGCAAAAGAAACTAGATTATGAACAAATATTTGTGCATATAGAAGCATTTCAATGTTTCAATATATAAGAAAAAATCACACATAATGTCACTGTCAACAATGAACAGTAAACAACAATCCTGAGCTTTCTAAAGGTGTTTAAAACAAGCTGCAAAAAATAGGATGAATATATAAAATCAGTAAGTAAAAGCATTTTGAAGCATTCAGTAATGCAACTACAGCACTGATATTAATTAATGTAACATCGGTGTGGATACACATGAGCGTGAGCAAGCATAATTATGCACTTACTTGGGCAAAGTCAAACCGGCTGGACCGGTTTTGTTTTGTGAGCAATGTATCTACTGTTCTCTGAACCTCAGTAATCATTGTCTTAAATAAATCCTACAGTGTAAAATCCACGTATGAGCAGAAGAAAAAATTTTGGGTTACAATATCCAGAAAAATGTACCCTTCACAGCAAGCATATAGTTTCTGGCACAAACCTCAAAAAGCAGAGAAATTAGTTGGCCAGACAGCTCCAATCTCTTGTTGCCGACGTAATCCTATAAAAATAAACAGAAGCAATTTGTTCAAGATATAAAAATATGAGCACAAAATGATTCCTAAACGTGAAACAGACTCAATCAGGAAACAATCTAAAATTGATAATAATCAAATATAAATTTCACACAAACAGACATACATGTACACACAGATATAATTTATATATCTATACACATACACACATCTATGTGTTAACCTACACATGCATACAAAAAATTATATAGATATGAATGTGCATAGAGTGTGTATATAAGATACATTTGGTATCAAGACACAGCAAGTACCAACTTAAAATGATACATTTGGTATCAAGACACAGCAATTACCAACTTAAAATGATCCATTTACTTTAAAGTGCACCCTTCATGTACAAAAAGGCTCCTTTAAAAATAAAAAATAAAAAATAAAAAAGGCTACCCCTCACTGAGGTAGCCAAGGAAAGGCCTGTAGCAGTGTTGCTAAATCAAGGTATAAGGCCAGCAAGAGGATGAACCCATAGTAACTAGACAGTTGCACATGCTCCATAATCTTTTGAACAAGAAGAACAAGTGAACAGCCAAACCCAAAGGGTAATAAACAATGTGATAACAAGTCTAAGTGCCTTTGTTTAAGAAGCATCCGGTCAAACGTCTATTTACATCTTTGAATCTGATCTCATGCAAAGATCGTTTCCTTTTTCTTTTCAAGGAATATAAATTTGTATGTTAACATATTTCTTGTTACCAAATGGTTATCGTTAACATCCTTTCATTAAATTATTTCATGGACTTTACATAATCAAATTGTGCATAAATCAATCACCTTATCATCCATTGCATCCTTGTTTAATATTGCCTCCATCATCCTCCGCAGCATTACAGCAACATATATGCATTTTGGGCGAAAATTATTTTTACGCACCTAAGAGAAAAGAAGCAAATGTTAAACTTGAAGAACCACCAATTAGAAGTGTATTTGAACTGATAAAGGAATGGAATCCTACCGGGACATTAGCAAGAAACACATCTTGAAGTACAGGCAAAGCTCTATTTTCCTGTTGAGAAATTCAAGAGATCTCATGATAGACGAAATAACAGCACATATTCGGTGATATATAAAAGTTAAGCCTGTCACTTTCCAAAGCATATATAACAAGAGGAAGAGGGAAAAACCTTTCCAGATGATGAACTACCATACATAGACATCTTCACCTAGAACAGCCAGAAACAATATTATTAGGTCCAATCCAGTCACTATATTGTGATTGAAGTTTATAAATAAGAGTATCAACCTTTCCTTCAAGGAACTCCAAAGCTTTTTGTTGAGTATATATATTCAAACCAGCACATTCCTGATATCAGAGCAGCAAGCTTTAGAGGTGAGAAACCAGATAATTTCATGCTGCAAACCTGTAAAATATAATCAAACCAAAATCTACAAAACATGGTGTATTAAACAGCCAACAGTATAAAATTTCAGTTTGCAACATTATTTTCGAATTTCAGAAAAGTGCAACCATTTTACATTACTCAGACTTATTTTCATTGGTTTTCCTAGTGGTGATACCAAAATGCAAGAAAAGCATTACCTTCCAATTTATAATCACTTACTATACAATAGAGTTTTCCAGGAAGTTAATAAGTATTAACTGCAAGAAACTCGATGACTTATTACCTCAATAGATGGCAAGAGTAGGGCACTATATCGAGGATCTCTTCCCAACATTTGTACAACCTCTTGATCACTCTCCATTCCCATAGCCTTGAGTACCACCATTATAGGAATCTAAAAATCATTTTGAGCTATTAAACCCTTGCCGGCCCAACAAAACCAATTGAACAGAGAAACAAAAATTAAAAGAAATGGAAGAAAATAAATCTCTAAGCAAAGACCTTTTTTACAAATTGATTGAGACATAGATACATCTTCTCCTTTTCCATCTGAATAACCGTTTTACTTTTTGTTGCCTCTGTGCTGCTTGTAACAGATGCATTTATACTGAAAACAAATTGCAGAGGAACATAAGGAGACAGCTGTATGAAGTTTAACAATGAAAATCCTAGAAATATAAAACAGAAATGAAAGATGCAAGACGGATATCAAAGATGAATATAAGAACAAAAGAAGGAACTTACTTTCCTTTCTTATCCGTGTCAATAATTATTCTATTCTTGGAAAGTTGCTCTTGAATTAAAATCACCTGAAAGAGGATGATAGTATCAAAATAAGCTGCAAGCAACTAAGAACTTCAGAAAACATATCATTAAAAAAACATCTACACCAAATCATATCGTACAGATTATTGCAGCATGAAATGATCGACAAACAAATACATATGTTGGTTTCATGATTAAATATACTTTCTTCTTCCCAATGATAAGGCATCAAAGCAAAGGAGTCAGTATATCACCTTTTCTGTCCCCTTTATGACAAAATATCCTCCAGGATCAAGGGGGCACTCACCTAAATTCAGCAGAAGAAGTCATTGATAAGAAGCACAAACTACCTATATGCAATACTCAAAAGCCATATTTGAATTAAATGTGCACAAACCTAGTCTCGCAAGTTCAGCTTCATCTTTTCCATATAATACACAGCCGCGACTCCGTAACATGATAGGCATCCTTCCAATAACAACATCATTCTGCAAAAACAGCTATAACTTAACATTCAAAACAGCATTTCCATCCTACAAGATGTCACGATAATGCTCTGATTACCTTCTCCACCCTGTGTTTCTGATCATGGCTTCCTTGAATATACTCTACATTGACCATTATTGGTGCAGCATATCTAAAATTCACAGCATCTAAAGATTATAGAATTTAACTATAAATGCTATATGTGCCAAAAAGCTGCAAAGTCATATGCATCAGCTTTAAAATTATAGCTCCATTTGTACATAGAAAGAAATGTGAACAGAAATGGGATGAGAGAAACTTTACCATGCATAAACATAATGCAAATTTTAAAAGAAAAGGAGGCAAATGAAGAAAGAAATGTTACTCTTCCTAGATTGGCATATTGAAAAAATATATTTTGTAGTTAGATCACTATCCTGCGATGGCATATAAACATGTACATACCCAAACACACAGAAACACACATGTAATCATATATTAGCAATTTTAAAATTGAGTAAAGGATATAAGCAAGAATGAATGGTTACTTACGTCATATCAGATAACCGGCACATATGAGGGGTGAGCTGTTCGCAAATACCGTCTGCCATCACCGAAGGCGTACCAATCCTGACATCTTTAAACCTGAATAGTTCACGAGCCACACAAACAAAAGAAAATAAAAAGTCAGCCAATCAACTGAAATGATTCAGAAAAAGATTAACAAAGGAATTAAGCTGAACGATAAAACAATCAGAGAAATTAGCACCTGAGATAAATGCCAGGATCAACAGTGGATACAATGCGGTCATTGGCGCGCACAATTTTCTTTATGCCGATATTGACAAAGTAATTAAACGAGTCTAAATGCTGCTTCACCAGTCCTCTTACCTGACCATAAACAACAGTACGATGAATTAAGGACTTGAATTTCTAGTACAAACATGGATGAACTTATGATTTGTGTTCACCTTTAAGAACTCGGGAAGAAGCTGGAATTTATCAACTGCGGATTTGATAGGGGCATTGAGCTTTTGCTTGTCGATCAATTGGTCGACCGTATTAAACCTAATTTGCACGGTTAACCGAATCAAAACAAGAACAACGCCTCAAAACTAACAAATATAGGGAAAGAAGAAGAACATACTCTTTGTTTCCAGTGACATGGTCTGCTTGCATGAGCCCCATGGATTAATTGCTCCGATCGCTAAAAATAAAATAAAATACAATACACTGCTCAATGTTATTTAACTGATATCGAATTAGTTATGTTCTTTACTTTCTTCGATTCAACGGGAAGGTAAATGTTCTCCGGGGATCAGAAAGAGACGGTGAGGAAATCTGTACAGGCAGTTTAGCGGCATAAATCCCTGCTCTAAAAAGAATACTAAACCCTCTAGGGCCTTACAATGGACCGGAACCCGGTCAAGCTGGTACCCTTTTTTAAAATTATATCTACGTTTATTGACCCGATTATGGGTCCTTAATCTAAACGTCGATACGGGCCGGGCATGCTCGGATTTGCGCTGCTCTCCATTGGCCTACACAAAGCCATTTAAAATAAAATGAAAAAAATGAAAAAAAAATACATGTTTACACTGAAAATTTTGAATTTGTGCTCCTGACACTAAATTTTTATATTTTAATTTAATAACATAAGACATCTACACTTTTATTATTTTCTATACTAAAGCCATGCACTATATATCATAAATTATCTTATAAGGTTTCATATTAATAATCAAATACAGATGCAATCTATCCAATGC
Organism: Stillingia texana; assembly: GCA_948356215.1. NCBI lineage: Eukaryota > Viridiplantae > Streptophyta > Magnoliopsida > Malpighiales > Euphorbiaceae > Stillingia > Stillingia texana. The sequence continues at coordinate 4,918 of CAOJCQ011759385.1, read as the reverse complement.
ACATGCATTATTAAAAAAAAAAGTAATTTTATGTTTTTCCTTGCATTTACGCCCATTTTTCCACGTGGCTTCTCCGACGTGTGACATCATCATATCCAAAAAAGAAGCATTTTTGCTCGGGATTCTGATTTTCACGAGAAATCCAACGGTTCAAAATAAATCATACAAACAACCATAGATTCCCTTTCAAAAGACTATAAACAGTCTCCCCTTTTCCCGCAAAATTTTCCAAGTATACGTCTGTGAGAAAATAGAATCAAGCTAGAGGAGGAGAATCTCCCGTCTCTTAAATTTTCTTCTGCTGAAAGGTAAACTTTTTGCCTTTTATCTATAGATTTTGACTGAATCGATAAATTGTCTTGATCGGTAGGAATTTGATTGGTTCGTTGTGTTTTCAGATCGTGAGCTTCTGTGTGGAAATTCGGTTGGTAATTTTGAATGCGTGCTATGGAAAATTTTGGAGTGAACAGAGAAGATCGTATACCGAGGGAGGCAAAGGAGTTATTGAAGTCATTGGCATCGAAATGGGAGGATGTGGTAGATCCAAATGCATTGCAGGTGATCCGTCTCAAAGGTGCAATGACTAATCAAGTTTTTCAAATTAAGTGGCCAACCAGGTCGGAGAATGGCGCGCATAAGGTTCTGGTAAGGATTTATGGTGACGGTGTAGAGGTTTTCTTTGATAGAGATGATGAGATCCGGACTTTTGAGTTCATGTCCAAGCAAGGTCAAGGTCCTCGTCTTCTTGGGAGGTTTCCAAATGGGCGAATTGAAGAATTCATACATGCAAGGGTAATTTCATCTTCATTTCTAGTTTGTCCTTATTTTCTTTTGATTTTGGACAGAAACTTGAATAAATACTTGTTTTCTTTCTTATACTAAATTTTCCTGCTACGTGAATTTCAGACTCTGTCAGCTTCTGATTTGCGTGATCCAGAAATATCTTCTTTAATAGCAATTAAATTGAAAGAGTTCCATGGTCTTGAGATGCCTGGTTCAAAGAATGTCTGCCTGTGGACTAGGCTGCAGTGCGTTCCCTTTCTCTTTCTTCCTTTTTTCATGTTTCTCTCTGTCTGCAAATGAAGTCAGTTCTCTCTTCTGTGTGTCAATGAATTGTCTTCAGGTTTTTATTGATGAAATTTTTTAATCTTTCAGAAATTGGCTTAAAACAGCAAAGGGTATCTGTCCTTATGAAGAAGCTAAGGACTTTCGTTTGGATGCTGTTGAGGAGGAAATTTTCTTATTGGAGAAGGAGTTTTCTGGCTGTCAAAAGATTGGTTTTTGTCATAATGATTTACAATATGGTAACATAATGTTAGATGAAGATACAAAAGCAATAACCATAATAGTAGGTTTCTCTCTTTATTTTACAGTTAAATTCATTTTGTGATTTCATTATTTTTCATTCTGAATGGCTAACATATCCTTACTTTGTAAGAACTTTACAGAAGCGATTTTAATTATTCTTTCTTCTTTAAATTTAATTGATTATTGATATTCTAAATTTTTCCATTTATCACTCTGTACACTAATATCTTCCATAGAGACAGAGAATTGAATTAATCATCTGTGCAATCTCATGTAGCCAGAGTAGATAGATTGGACCTTCCTATTAAATGATAAGTAATTGGCCATAGAATATATTTATCTTTTAAAAGACAAATATAAAATAGTTATTTGTGATTTTAGTCATTTTTTTTAAATTTTCCATGCTTGCTTCTTGGATCAATTCCATACATGTTGGAAATCGTATATAGTTAAGTTAATGCCTTTTGCTGGTATGTTTATCCTTGGGCACCTTTGCATGATCATTTTACAGTTTTGCATAATATGAGTGCTCTTAGATATGCTTTGCTTTCCTATGATGCATTCAACCACCTTTGCATAATGCAAGTAGAGTTGTGACTCTGGCTGGTTGAATGATTTAAAGGACATTGATGGCATTACTAGTTGTCTCACGGATTCCCTATGTTCTGAAGTCAAATGCAGATAGACTTTTCAGGTAATAATAATATCACATATTTTATTTAATTCTTGTCTTACTACCTCTTAGTTGTGTTCCTAAGTATGCATAACTCTGCATTTACATTAAGGTTGGCATTTGGCTTGAATTGGAGTAGAAGTCATCTATAATAGCTAACTGCTCTGTAAATGCATTAGTTGATCAATGTCTGTTTTATGGGGCATAACTGTCTAAATTTGTATTTGACAGATTTTTATTCTTGCTTTTGGTCTGAAGAAATCTGACCCTGCATCATTCTTCCATTATTCTTCATTTAAAGCTAAAAGAATGAAAATTTGCGAAAATCCATTAGCAATTGATGTCTGAACATAATGATTGGCTTATGGAACTTCCAATGGTATAAATTTTCCTTGTTCAACTTTAGTCATTGCATGTGAACTGGTTTTGCATGTGTTTCTTTTGCATAATGCCTACCTAATAATCTCTCGATGATTGCATCCTGTTTCTCAGGATTATGAATATGCAAGTTATAATCCCATTGCATTTGACATAGCAAACCACTTCAGTGAGATGGTTGCTGACTATCACACCGATACACCTCATATCTTGGATTACAGTAAATACCCTGGTGTGTCATCATTTCTTTTCTAAATTTTGGTTTCCGCTAGTTTTTCCAATCACAAATCATTTTAATTCTTTACATGTCTATTATTATAGGTATGGAAGAGTGTAGAAGGTTTCTGCATGTATATCTTACTTCTTCAGGTATCTATCTCATACCATGATTTTAGATAGTTTCTCATTGTTCAGACATAGCTTTTTCATGTCATGCATGGGTAGATGGCGTTTGAAACATCATTTTTATCAATGGAATAACCTTTGAGGTCCCTGTTGGATCCCTTAACTTTAATTGTGGCGAGTTGGGTTCCCAAATTTTTATTGAGCATGTTAGTAGGTCCAAATTTAACAGATTGATAATATCCAAATTAGCCCAAAGGCGTTAAATTATATACTGAAATGTGCAATTATTTGATCATTTTTCTCAATATTCAGCCATGTGGTGTCCAAATACAAGGCATGAGTCATAACACGTTATTGAGATTCTAACCTTTTGCTTTTAATCAAGGATTAATGTGTTTTTTCTTTTACAACGACCAGGCAGGCATGAATGGTATTCTTAAATGAGAGTTCTTTCAACTAGATTATAAAGTAGTTTAATTATCACTTTATATGACTTTGTTGGGTTTTTTGTGCAGGTGATCAAGCGAGTGATGTTGAGGTCAAGAAGCTGCTAGAAGAAGTTGAGAAGTACACACTTGCAAGCCATCTGTTTTGGGGCCTTTGGGGGATAATATCGGTATGTGTTTCCCTTTCTTATGGCACATATTATGTATGCTACTTGATTGTGATCATAAATAAAATTTTATAAGCTTATGAATATTTTCTCTTCGGTTCCTTTTTGCTTTTCAGGAACACATCAATGAAATTGACTTCGATTACAAGGAATATGCAAGGCAGAGATTTGAACAGTACTGGTTAAGGAAGCCTGAACTTCTGGGCCCGTTGGGGAACAAGTGATGGTGTGATAATGATGACTGTACTATGTTATAGTTATTGAATAGTTTTCTTCCTGGTGCACTAGTTTTGTACATAACTTTGTTTTTAAATACTTTGAGGCTTTGCTGTGTATTCTAAATATTTGCTAGATATTCCTGTAAAATCAGAGTTGTTTTGCATGCATTGAAAGCAATTTTTCAATTCATCCATGGAAGAATCAGCCTTCTGTCATAAATACATGCACGCCATTGCCATATAAAATTTGATATTGTTGATGAAATGCATATGCATTAGTAGCTTAACAAGCATGAAAATCCAGAACAGCAAGAGAAGTAAAATTAACAACAGGTAGGAATTAAAATTTAATATTATTGCCACGAAGGTCAAGAAAAGCAAGATTCTTGAGAGTGAAAATCCAGGCAGGAATTAAAGAATCACCAAGAAAATTCGAGGAAAGATCAAGAACAGCAGGAGAAGTAAAATTGACAACTGGTAATGAAGGAATAAAAGGAAGTGAATAGAATGGCAAGTGGTGTTCCAATAAAAAAAGAAAAAAGGAAGAGAATTGATCACCTGCAACCAATCATAGACATTGTTAAGATCAATATAGCTCAAATTAAGCAGCTTCAATTGAGAAATCCATTAAAGATCATTGATCACAAGCCTGGTTTCAGCATAGGCCAATCATACATCTTATTCCCTACCTTTATTTGCCCGCAAAGAGTAAAAAAAAAAAAAAAAATGCAAAAGCAAGTGAACACATAGCAAAAACTAGAAAAGTGGGATCCTCCCAATTTTTGTTAAGTGGGCTGGTCAAGTAACTAAGCTAAAGCCCCTCATGTGTATCTGTCTTTAGTTGAGGCCCAGAAATTACCGTCTCTCTAACATGGGCCATTTTTGTGATGAGCCATGAACAACGAAGATTTGTTTCTGTAAGAATTGTTGTTTGCTTTGAACAAATTGTCCTTAGTATAAAAGAATCAAATCCAAGGACGTCAGTGACGCAAATATATAAACAAAACAATGTTACACGTAACCCAATCAAAATCCACCACACATGGCCAATCTTCAAAAATATCTTTCTTCTCCAGCAAAAAGTTCACACTGTTTCTTCTCCAGCTTGAACCCAGAAACCCGCAAGTCTCAAGTTGCAGACCTGCATTGTTTTTTTTTTTTTTTTTTTTTTTTTTTTTTTTAAAAAAAACATATTTTTTTTTGTTTTTATGTACCCGTTAAATTTTTTTGGAAAAGACAGGTGTTTTTTGGTTTTTTTAACTACCTTTAATTCTGATTGCAAGAAAAAGAAGAAGAAGAAGAAGAAGAGAATGGCGATTGCATCACAGGCAATGATATCAACAAACACATGCACATTCAGTTCCCCTAGGCTTTTCAAGAAAT
>CAOJCQ011738710.1:0-14074 GCA_948356215.1 Stillingia texana | reverse complement strand
AAAATAAGTTTACCGAAATAATAAGAAAATGAGTAATTAAACAAATTAATGTGTGAGAAAAATATATGTATACCTTGTTGCATGTGAAGTGTTTGAATGTCATGATGCCATGTTTATATGTTTATGTGAATGCCATGTAATATATATATATATGATGAATATTTGGTTAATATGTTGAAATGCATAATAAGTAGTATGTTGCTAAATAAGTAAGATTATTCCACTAAGCGTTATCGTTTAGCACGGGTTTTCAATCCGTGTAGGAACAAATAAAATAGATCAATCGGGACGTGATACTACTGCTGGACCGAGTCAACCCCGGTGAAAGAATAGAATCCAATTTGACTAGGTTGGATTCGAATATGTAATTAAATAAATGGAACTGCAGGAATTGTGTTAATGTATATGTATGTAATTAGTAAGTAATCGGGCTTGATAATTAGTAGTGGGTTAAGTAGTCCGGTTTAAATTAATAATGGGCCTAATGAAAATAAAATCAGTAGTAATGAATTAATGGGCTAAATGAATAGTAATGGGCCTAGGGTAAAAATGATTAGAATGCATGTTTAAGTTAATGAATGACGATAATTTTCCGATATATAATAATCTTGACAAATGATAATATTAATGAAATTAATTAACGGGTATTTTACGCTTACATCACAACGTGTCTCGGAGTTGGATACGTTGGGATGTGCGGCAGGTGATGACCCCATACATGGATCGATATTTGTATTCCGCTGCGTACACTGACCGGTGCACGTGCGGGGTGTCACACTCTACAACCTACTATCCCCTTTCCAATGGAAATAATGATGCCAAGCATCTTGTAAATGAACATCAAACAAGCAATGGCTCAAAGCCTGAAATCGAAAGCATAATACAATAACTGGAGAAAGTGATAAAACACACAGTAAAATGTCTGAGCCTTATACCTTCATCAACATTTCAGAATCAAGAACATGCAGAATTAGCTATCCAGTCTCATGCAAAAGAAATGCAGCATGCACATTCTGGAGTAAGAGAATTGGAAAAAAACAGAATCAGATTTGCATTCCATTGATCTTAAAGTATCAAGCAGCAGTTGATTATGGCTGTAAGAATTCTAGCCTTGTAATGAAATGAATATGAATATTGTATCGTTTTAACTGGACATGAATATGTTATTGTGCATATGAAAATGTAAAAGAATGAAATATGTGATTGGAGATATGAATGCACGATATTGCCTGAAAGGCTACTGGAAATCTGAAAAAGGATATCCTAGAGTATGTGATAAAATGTCAGCAAGTTAAAGCGGAACTCCTATAAGTTGGATAAAGTGGAATGTGAATGCCATACCTGAAGTTTTTCACAAGAATGAATTTCGAGGATGAAATTTTCTTAAGGGGGAAGAATTGTAATGACCCGAAATACACCCTAACAGTAATATATGAAGTATTTTCGTATCTAAATAAAAATGGTATATTTCATGGACCTAATTGGAACTTAATAAAAGTTTAGTGTCACTTTTATGATGGAAACTAAATGAAATTGAAAGGACATAAAAATTACATGGAAAATGTATAAGAATAACAAATAAAAGTGAAATAGAAAGAAAGAAAGAAAGAAATAAGAGGGGTCAAAATAGAAATGGGAAAACTTAGTGGCCAAATGGCATCTTTTGATTGGTTGAAAGTGGGATATTTTCTCCCCACCAATGGCTGCACATGCAAGGCCTATAAAAGGCCAAAATGTTATTCATTTCCCTCATTTTCTTTCCCTTCCTTCTCACTCTCATAGCCGGCCACAACTTCCTCTCTCTTCTCTCTCTTTTTCTTCTTTCTTTCTTCACTTCTTTCTCTCCTTTCTCTCTCTAATTTCAGCTCACACCTCTCTCCCTCTTCCTTTCCATTTTCTTTCACTTACTACTGACAATTAATTCAAATAAATTAAAGGAATTTGTATAAGATCAATTGGAAGTAAGATGAAGCAAAGGAATGAAGTCAAGTGAAGTAGAAGTGATTTGGAAGCAAGAACAAGTTAAGGAGATATTCTAATTCTGAAACCCTTAATTAATGAATCTATAAAATGTATAACCATATAAATACATTAAGTATATGGATGTAGGAATATACAAAGTAAAAGATACATAAATCTATAAAATACACGAGAAACATGAATACATAAATAATAAGATTAAATGAATATTAAGTAAATGGATGACAAACATGTAAAGTATTAAATATGTGAAATATGTAATCCATGAACACGTAAAGTATAAAAGATACATAAATCTATAAAGCATATGTGAAACATATACACATAAAGAATAAGACTACATGAATACTTAAAGTAACACATAAAGTATTGAATACATATATTATGTGAGACATGAATACATAATGTATAAAAGATACATAAATACATAAAGTATATGGAAGTATGAATACAGAAAGTATGAGATACATGAATTTATAAAGTATATGAGATCATAAGAACATAAAGAATATGAGTACAATGAATATCTAAAGCAAATGGATAGAGGAATATGTAAAGTGTAAAACTATATGAAAATACAAAGTATATGAGAAATTAGTATAACAGAGAAATAAGAGTTAAAGGATATGAAATGCATATTTCTATGCATATAGTGGATAGATAGGCATGCCTAGAAGGATCGCAGCTGCCACCGTTTGTTATCTTCGGGTAGCCACCAATTTGTTACATTTTGTTACCTTCGGGGAGCCACCGATAAGTTACTTTTGAGTAACTGATACTAGTATCCACCATTTTGTTACTGATGAGTAACCGGGATTACCTTCAGGATCCACTGATTTGTTACCTTCAGGTAGCCACCGATTTATTACTGACGAGTAACCACCGTAGGTCTACAATCCACTACTATGTAAGAAATAATGAATTTAATATCTGAATAAGAAATGTTAATGAAAGAAATACTGTGAAATAACTAATAATGAAAGAGATACTAAAGGGAGAAATACTGCAAATGAAAGAAATACAATGAAACCACTACTAATGAAAGAATTATTAGTGATAATGCCTATTGAGGCTACCGAAAATGATAACGCCCATGAGGCCACCAAAATATGAAAAGAGAAAATGTATAAATCTTTCTTAATAAATGATAACGCCCATGAGGCCATCGCCCATGAGGCCACCAAAAATGTGAAAAGAGAAAAGTACAAAGCTAGTGAAAATGTATATATGTGAATCACCCATAAGGATAAAACGCCCATATGGCTACCGAAAATGTAAATATGTGAAATCGCCCATGAGGCAAAATGCCCATGTGGCTACTTAAAATGTAAATATGTGAAAACGCCTATAAGGCTACCAAAAATGTAAATATGTGAAAATGCCTATAAGGTTATCAAAAAAGTGAATATGTGAAAACGCCAATGAGGCCACCGAATATGTAAATAGAGTAAAAGCATAAATCTATCTGAATAAACAATAATGCCCATGAGGCACCAAAATTATGAAAAGAGCAAAAGTGTAAATATATCTGAATACGTGAAAACGTCCATGAGGCCGCCACCCATTAGGCCATCGAAAATTACTAAATAGAAAAAGTATAAAAATATATATATGATACCTGAGATTTTGAAATACAAGTACGAAAATGAATTTGATACCCTTGGGTATCCACCGAAAATAGTTTTACTCATTACAATATGAATATGACTACCATAATGTCTTAATTGAAAAGAATACGTTAATGTATAAATGAAAATAAACAAGAACGAAATATGAGATTTAATGAAGTGTGATAAAAGATCGAAATATGCCATCCTTCTATTTAATAACTGAACATGAACATGATATTTGTGTAAATAAAATTGTAAACGTATATAATATATGAATGTGAATGTGATATGGTAATAACTGAAAGTGAATATGATATTGTGTGAATGAAAACGTATGAAAATGGGATGCGTGATAAGCTGTTATGAGCATGATTAAATAAATGCATTTGTGGTTCATTGCATGATAAATAGACTATGTGGAAATGTGATGATGTGTATAAGTATGTAAAGTGGGTTTTCTAATATGACAAATTGTATGTGTGTGTATGAACTATTACATGATTAAAATGGTGTTGTATGAATAAGAATATTATATGTGATATGCTGATATGTACTAAGAATGATGTTGTTATAGCATGAATAAGCTATATGTATATGTGGTATGTTACGTGATAATTAATTCATGAGAAATGACTTAAATGAAATGTGCTGAATTATATGCATAAGTAAGAATTGGTTTTCGATATTAGAATATTTCCCACTAAACGTAAAGCTTAGCACGAGTTTCTAATCCATGTAGGTTTACAAGAAATCGAGAAAAAGTAGGCGAGCAACTACAGAAGAAACTAGCCAGCACAAGTGATGATTATCAATGTAAATTTAAGTAGTTTTTGGATTATGTAATTATGTAAAAGTGTCGTTATGCAAGAACAAATATGTAAGAATGATTATGCAAAAATGGCGATGTTAAAAAATCCTTAGACTTAGAGTTGAATGCATGTATAAGAAAAGGAAAAAAAATTATCCGTATTAATTCACTTAAGAAATTACTTACAATAAAGTTTTCCGCTGACCGTGAAAGTCTTCCGCTGAAATAAAAGTATCGACATGTGTACCGATGTAGTGTCGAAGGGTGTCACAAGTTAGTTGTATCAGAGTATAAGTGATGTCGAAAGGCGTTACATTTTGTGTTGCGACTTTTATTGGTTTATAGAAACAAGAATTTTTATATTTTATTTTTGCAAACAAAAAGGAATCGCCACCCAGTTTAAAAGAAACCGGAAAAAGTAAACCAAAGATTTCGGGGTTCGGGAGTCTACATCTTATTTTGGCCCATTTGAATTAATTAGTTACATCCATGAATTTATTTTAATTAATTATTTATATTAATCCTAACTCACACGTGATATGCAAGTAAATTAAAAGCATATTTCAAATAAGGCAAGACGGAAATTATAAAAGATATACAAATAAATCGATAAATGCATGTACATGGAATAAATCCATAAAATTGTGTCATTCATTAGTTGGAAACTTTGGTTCCCACATGCAATTATTTAATAAAATAATTTTTTATATTTTTCTAGAATTAGGTGACTTTTATTAATGAAATCAATACATTTTTTATGAAAACATCCAATTAATTCCAAATTAGAAATTGATTAAATGATTTTTTTTATTTTTAAAGTGTAGTAAAACGAGCAAAATAAATACAAAATGCATGAGCATGTTAAATTAGATAATAAAATAAATCTAACACCCTAAAATATTAAGCATGCAAAATAAGTGAATAATAAAGCATAAAAGCGTAAGTAAATATAATTTATTACAAACAACTTCCAGGGCATACCTGAGGCTAGAGGCCTTCAATTTATCAAATAATAATACATAATGCTGAAAAAAATAAAACGGCATCCAAAACAAGGATAAAATAGAAAAAGTGTTTTTTGTGATGAAAATGACCTCAAAACATAAAATCCAGACTGCCATTAGATTTACATTAGGATTTTTCTTTGAAATGAGTATAAACACAACCCATAACAGGTTCAGGGTGGAAAAGAAATCAACGAAATAAAATCCAGTTTTGGGCAAAAAATTGCTAAGTGCAGAAAATAAAATAAAATTAGAAAATAACTTTTAGCGACACTTTTGAGTGTTGTTAAAGATGCAGAAAATATAAATACGAAAATAACAAAAATAATACAAATAAAATAGTGTTTAGTTCATAAAATATTACCAAAAATTAATAAAAATCAATTAAACATTTCTTAGTTTCTTGCCGCCAAGGGAATCATGGATTCACCTATGATGGCTCACAGAAACTTCAGTGAAATCAAAAGAAAATAATGCAAAGAGCAAATAAAAATAAGTAAACTTAAATAAAAATAATGAATAATTAAAATAAAATAAATAAAATGCTAACAAAAAAATAAAAGAAATAAGAAGGCTCAAGTCAATTTTTTCTCAGGTCGGGATTCACCTCTCGGAGTCCAGCTTTTTGAATCAGAGAAGGAAATCTAAAGGCAAAAAGATTTAAGTCTTTGGTTTATTTTGAGTGATTATGATTAATTAACTGATTAATTAGATTAAGTCTAATTAATTAACTAATTATCTCTAAATATGTCATAATTAGCCAATTTCTGAGCCTAATTAATTTCTCTAAGAGCCAAAAAAGTGCAAAAGTCCTTAATATGGAGATTTTGAGCCCTATTTATAGACCAGAGGTCTGTTCTGGGTAAAAATCATCCAAATACCTGAGAATTGAGAGCAAAATGCTCAATTTACAAGTCTCAGATCCCAAAAAGAGGCTGACAGTGGCTCCGTTGCCTAGGGGGCGACACCGCTACTAAGAAGGGGCGGTGTAGCTGCTACATGGCACTTCGATTTAGGACCTAAAAACTTATTTTCTCTCTTCTAATGACCTGGTTTGACATCCACTTATGGAATTTTAAAATTCAAATCCTAAATGTGCTAAAAGGGAAAAAAGTGATTTTTCAGCCCGAACTCAAAAATCATAACTTTACTTTTTCAGACTCATCTCGACACGTTGAATTCGATTCCAATGATGGAATTTCATGATTCAAACTTGAGAAAACCTGAAAGGGTAAAATCATCATTTCCAAGTCCGTGTTAGGGTTACTCATAAGTTCAATTCTATTCTTTGCAATTGGCTTTCTCGTTTTCCTATTCTGAAAACCATGTCTCGAGATCATAGGCAATCAACCACTTATCATCAAAAATCTCCAAACAGAAGCTCTGACCCGGGTATCAACACTAGGGCCATCAACCTAATCAATATGAACTCTAGTTATGTCTTTAGTTAATAGAAAGCTATTAATTATTAATATTTATTTGAGGGATTTATTTTCTTTTAGTCTCATCATACATGGTTAACATACTTTGGCATCTGCGTGAAAATCATTAAATTACTTAAATCATGCATACTATTCATCAACATGAATTATGATATATCTATGGACTTCTTATATTGATTCTCAGGGCCGAATTAATAAGATCAAACCTAGGTAGATGCATGAAATTATAAACCACAATAAAATTAAAATTATAATGGTCTTTAATTTTTTGCTCCTCCTTATTTCTTCTGATGCTTCAGCCAACATCACATGGGCATTTTCAATTCTATCCTAACCCTAATAGAAAACCTTCTAATGAGGAGAGAGAGAGATGAGAAGAGAAGTACAATAGAGACAAAGAAAGAGGCAGAGTAAACAGTTCCCTATGTATCAAATTTGAATAATTACAAGCATAAACATATATTGGTCAAGTCCATAGCTAATCATCGTACTAAGCATACACCCTTAATCATGTCATATATTACATAATTAAAACATAAAATAAACATTTTTAATTTGATTCAATGCTTGAATACATTTTCCATAATTGTTTGAGCAACCACTTATGAATTTCTTTCATAAGTAAGGACATATAAAATTAATCAAATCAATTTTATATTAATTACTTAATCAAATTAAATTAATTAATCATTTCAAAAACTTATATGAACTCGAAAAATCAAAATTATTCTCATTAGTAAATTTTAAAAGATTCTGGAACAGTCTTTTAGTTCTAAAATTTTTAAAAACTATTGGGAAAGGTTTTTTAATCAAGTCTTTTACCATTATATTATACACTTACTTAAATCCAATATGTAAAAATTTTAGGTCATTTAAAGGTATTTGATATTTTTAAAACAATTTTAAATTTACAGGTCTGAATCTGAAAAATTCTGAATTTTCTGTATGAGTTCCACTAAAATTTTTTTAACTAATTTATCATTTGTTGGAATTAGGTGAATCTAGTTGAAAGATGTCGGCAACATTCATATATATGCTAGATAATTTTTCCAGAGGTTTTGGATCAATTTAAGTTATTCAAAACATTGATGAATAGTAGTTCTTAGCTGTTGTCAAGAAATTGTATTCTGGACAAGTCTGAATGTTTGATTTTTGACAAATTATTACGAACTGATTTTGAGGTGAATCCAATTTTCATATGTTTGTAACTTCCTCTAGTTTAACACATGAAAATTTCACAACCATTGGATTTTAGCAAGTCATCCAGAAAATTCATTCAAAACAGACATGCAAGTCTGTCAGAAAATCTACACTCAAGTCAACTTTAAAAATCTGTTTCACTAGCTAAATCAACATTTTTTTATTTTCAAATTTGAAAGAATTCAATATTAATATGAAATAAGGGTTATCAATTGCTCAAATAATCATTCAAAATTCAAATTAAAATCATGCAAGATAAGAATCTCATTCTTAGACAAATTATCAAAGAAACAACATCAATCCATGACTTAGAACCTAGCTCTAATACCACTGTTGGATTTTTCTAAGGCTCATGCATCAAATCTAAGGTGGAATAACTCTAAAAATATTCATACTTGTTAACTCATTCCATAGATTATGTTTTAAATTTTAAGAGACTTCAAGCAACTTATTTTTTTTGTAAAACTTTGTTTCTTTATGAGCTTTCCTTCGCACTCGGTTGTCGTAAACCAGAAGTACCAAAAACAAAACACTTTCCAAAGTAATCCACACCAGAGGGAAGATCAAAGAACCTTTTTGGTAGATGTTTATGAAGCTCAAAATTTCCCCTTAAGAAGAAGAAGGAATATTTGAATTACGAGAGAAGAATAGAATAAAAGAAGAAAATTTTGCTCTTAAATTTTCACTTATTTGTTGTCTATATTGGTTAACCCTTTTCTCTTCTTTTTATAGGCAACAAATTTTATAACCAAGAGGAAAAAGATTCCTATTGGAGTGCAGGACTAAAAGGGGTAAAATTTCCTTCCTTTTCCATAGGAAATTTCACCCCATCTATAGAGGAAAAAGATTTCTTCCTTATCTGAAACTCTTATTTTATTAGGCCTTTTAATGAATCCATTTAATTAAATAATTAAATGGGTTGGTCCATAACTAATTAAAGGCTCATTTAATAATTAAAAGTCCAAAAATAAAATCCTTTAGGCCCAAACATTGGAATTTACACCTAGCTCAATAAATGAGCTCGATAAATTCCCTAATTGTCTTCTTGGCTCAAATGATTTTAGAGTGATTCCAAATTTTACATGGACATTTTATAACACTTATAAATACCATATAAATAATTAAATCATATTAGAAAGGTCCAGAAGACCCTTTCTGATGATTTTGAAATTCCTAAGGGAATTTCTCCAAATTCCTTTTATTCTAACTTCTCTGATATATTTTATACTCTCAATCTCATATCACTAACTTCAAGTCTTACTTTGTCACCATAACTCTATGGGTGTGTGACCTTCTGGGATCTTTATCAACTTCCAAGACACAATGAATTGTTGTATTCAAATAAATTGAAACAGTCAAAATTAAACCCTTTTAATTTTTAGTTATTGATCTTCATCACTAATTGTTTTGTCTATACAGAATATGAGCAACCCCAAAAAAAGCACCATGACCCCTAGAGATTGTAGACTTAAATGTTGACTACATCATCTCGATCCATAAACAGATGTTGTTGCACTATATCCTTTCACTCTGCTTTCATATCCATCAAAATTAGAATATGGAATAGTCTATTATATATTTTTGAATATGTTAGACCCTTATTCTCTTTAATGCTACCTTTGAATCATGGAATAGTCTAGCCAGAACTTCAGTATAAAATCAATATACCTTCTATGATATGAATTTTCCCACTTTTGACAAGTATCTTAGGATAGTGAATCCTTTATTGATCATGCAAACACCTTCAAGTAGATTTGAACATACCCAAATCTCAAAGTTATATGCACCACTCATGTGGTTTGTAGCCACAGAGTCAAAGTATATGAGATACTAGTTCAGGTTATCTTAATGATCTCAAGTCTAAGGACTATATGTATTACTGCATATGAGGAGATTCCTTCTCATTGACTTTAGATACTATCATCCATGTGATGATCTCCTAGCAGGTCTCCAATGTATTTGTTATCTATCAAACATCCACATGTTCATTTAGATCATCTCCATGATCATAGTCAATGAGATCTATTGCTTTAACCATAAAAAAACATAACATGTGTTCATTTCAATCCATATTCTATATATTTTTCATATTATTAGATAACTTCAATCAGCCGCCCAACTGCATTGCTCCACAAAGAATTGTTTTATTATATATTTCATAATTTATACACTTATTTCATTCCTATGTAGCCTTACATCCATGCTAATATAAAAGGGCAAGCTATAAAGCTTGGAGTCCCTCTGATGCGAGCACGAGGATGCAACATGGACTTGAACATGAAAAGTTGGCAATACCAAGGGTACCGGTGACAAAAGCGAGGGCCAAGAAGTTTAAGGAAGCACTTCAAGGCTTCATGGGGACATACTTGGGAAGGTTGGAGAGGCAAAGAACTTGGGTGAAGCAGCGGAGCATGAATTTAACTTGTTCCATATTGAAACTTCAGGGCAAAAGGTTTCACACGGCCGTGTCTCACCGAGCATGGGCGTGCGTGCATGAGGAAAAAGCTGCTGGAAGATTTCTATGGAAGTCACACGGGCGTGTGACAGCCTAGCACAGGCATGTGCAGGACTGAAAAAGCTGCTGCCTGTTTTCGGCCGCAGACATATGGGCATATGAAGACAACACACGGGTGTTTTCATGCATAAGGATACGTTAATACAAGTGCAAGCGAATTTGACACGGGTGTGCCTTAGAAAGACACGGGCATGTGTCATGCGTGAATGCTTGCAGCCTGATTTAAGCAACTCTTACATGGGCGTGCCTCAGATAACACGAACGTGTGGTTGCGATTGAATGTTTGCTGCCTATATTTAGCATATTAGACACAGGCATGTGCTTATGTGTAGAATTATTTTTAGGGTTAATTTTAACTTCTTATTTGGAACACTATAAATAGGAAAGTTGGTGGCCTTTGATCTTAATCTTGAAAATTATTATTGTCAGACTATTCATCGGCCTTGATTGAGGATTTCAATCACCTTTCAAATCATTGAATTACAAGTGAGTATTTTCTTTGATTTCTTTGCATTAAGAATTATAACTAGGGTTCATATGCATATTGTGTGCTTGAGTTCTTTTCTTTTTTCTACCTTTTAAATAAGTCTATTACGATCGTTCTGATTGGGGATTCAATTAGGGTGATTTAAATTGGAGGATCGGTTCTAAACAAGTTTCTGAATTAAAATTGCATGTTCAAATCGGTCTAGTAATATAGGTCATTGGGAATTCCATATCACCCTCATATGTTGACCGTGGAAGATTCATCTAGTAACTCTCATTTTTATTTGAACTTTATAGGTAGTGTTAACAATTGCTCTTGTTCAAGTGGAATTAATAGCTCCAAAACATTTATCAGCTTATCTACATCTCTCACATCTACTCCAATGCATGGAGCAAATTGACAAGCTTTTCACTATTTATGCATTAATCGTAGATGATTCAAGCTTCACAAAAGGGCAATACTCTAGGGGATGATCCTCTAGGGAGCAACATCAATCGCCCTTCACTCTAACAACTACTCTAACACAAGGGTAAGCTAAAAAGCTTTCTCAATATATATACGCTAAGCATAGCTGATTTGAGTCCAAGCTGACAAGCATTTTACTTCCAAGAACCCTAACACATAAGGAAATATTTTGCACCAATTTCACATCAACTACAGAACTTTATTTCATATAACAACTGCTTTGGAAAATTTTGGACATCTAGTCCCCGACAGGATAACACTCAGTTTAGCTTTAGCTAGCCATTCAATCATCATGTTTTAACTCAGTTATATTTGATAAAGTTTGATCAAAACTTTGGTCTTTAGGTTTATCTTCATACGATTGCATTTGGCAGACTTTGATCAGGAATTTGGCCCCTATGTTCATCTCCACACAAATCCCTTCAGGCAAGAATTCCATCATAAGGTTTGAAGCCTCCATATCTTTCTCCTTTTTTATATCTTAACAATTTTTCACACATGAGTCTACAATCCCATCTAAGTGGGCCAACTATTCGTGATTCTGAGAGGTTTCATACGAATAGGGAGGTTGATGATGAGATGACTCAGAGCTCTAAAAGATCAATTCCTTCAAGGATTTAATCTAAAAAGTTTGAGAAATTTCAGACACGAGGATTTTGAAATAGAAGAAAATTGTTTATAGAGCTTAAAAACATTTTATTATATGATTTTGGGGAAGTAACCCTCAGGTGTCACCCGAATGACTACGCGTTCTAGCTGCATAGCCAACCACTTTTCCCAAGCTGCTTATGGGTCATTTGAGATAGTTTTAGCCACACGGCTCATTATGGTGGCCATCTAGTTTTCTGTGTGAACCATCTAACCACCGCTCAAAAGGAGTGACCCATTGGTCACTTGAACAAACCATAATTGACATAAACACATGATTTTCATAGAAAAAATAAAGGAAGGCATTTTGAGAGATTCACTAAAAATCAAATAAAAGAAACAAAGAGAATAAGGAAGGTTTTATTCATAAACTTGCTCCTTCTCTTCTGATCTTCTTAATTCCAAATACCATTCAACACATTTGATCTCAAAAAATGCTCAAATTTATGGTTAATCCAGGAATGGGGGTTGACCCTCAGGCTCATAAGTGTCTAACTGAAGTCTTGTTCCTCAAAGCATTCTCTGGATGTCCTGATCTATAACCAATACATTTTATTTTCTTGTTGTTTGGACATATAAATCATAAAGCATATAAACTGAATAAAATCAAATGCAATGTGATTTACATGCCCTGCAAGATCTAGGTTATTGATATATAAAATAACTATTTTGAATATATAATATGGGTGATCTGGTTGTTTTGTTTTGCAAGTTTTATCTTATATTCATTTTTTGGTCAAGCTAGTTATACGACTGATCATGTAGCATGGCCAATTGGTTTTGTCGGTTGCCCATGTTGGGTTTTATACATCATAAAATAAAATAAAATGTAGCAGAAATTCAGAAACCCACTAAGGATCCATGTGATTTAATAGATTCGATGAAAGGGATCATAAAAATTACCTTTTGTAGCATAGAAAATGATTTTTATGAACTCACATTGTATGTGCTGCTCATGAACGAACACCCTCTATCGGTATCCACACATGAATGAGATGAACAGATGACCTAGAGTGCTAGCTCTTCATTGTGGCTAGGGTTTTGTAATATTTCTATCAAACTATTTTTCTCAAAAAAAGGCTTCTTAAATATTATGATTAAGTTTGCTTATATAGTTGTTGTAAACCTAATTTTGATAAGATAAACTAGGTTTAAACATATCATATTTAATTCAAAATTTATCTCTATAAATTTGAATTTATTATCTGCATATATTTCCTTCAAATTTTAAATAATCACTATTTAAAATTCTGAAAAAGCCCAAATAAAACCCGGTCCATTCACTTCATTCTAAGTGTACGACACATTAGGTTTATATTATGTTGACAGTAGGTCCAATCACATTACACGCCCACAAATCATAAGTGGCCTCTAGTAAGACCGTAATGACCCATATAATACCCTCGTAGTATTTATATGGAGTACGTACATGTATCATATAAAAAAACGTATAAAATTTAAAAATCGAAGACCGGTCCAAATAAAACCGAATGAAAAACTGAATCGGTCTAGAAATAAAATGAGAAAAATATAAAATTGGAGTAAAAGGAAATGAAGAGGGACAATTAAGTCATTGTACACTAATGGCAAAGGTGAAGTTAAGGAGAAAAGGGAAGGGTAAGTTGGTAATTGTGCAAAGAAATGGAAGAGGTATAAAAAGGGATTTTTAGGGTTTCGTTTCTTTTTCCCTCTCCCTTTTTGGCTTCCGTGAATTCCATTCCCCCTCCCTCATTTTTCTTCAATTTCCCACTCTTCTAAATCCAAAAATTTGAACTAAGATTAAGTAAAAATCAAAAGAGAAGAAGAGAAAGTGTGAAGAGCTAAGGTAAGTAAATGTAAACTAAATTTAGAAATTAAAGAACTTTAGTTGGAAATTAGTGTTAATGGTAAATCTACTTGATTTATGTGTAGATAA
>CAOJCQ011731637.1:0-10149 GCA_948356215.1 Stillingia texana | reverse complement strand
AAATAAAATAATTTAAGTAATTAAGAATACTAAAAATAAAATAATTAATATTTAAATAATGAGAAAATAATATTGAAAATTATTTCTCTAGAAAATCGGAATAAAAACTGCATGATTTCGGTATAAAACTGACTAAAAGAGATTGTTTCTTTGATTTTCCCTTCTTTTAAAACTGAAGAAATGACCTCTATTTATAGTATTTGGGGTTTAAGTAATTTTTGAGGGCAAAATAGGAATTTTTGGGATTTTTTAAATTTTTTTCAGAATTACTTATTTTTTCTGATTTTATTTAATTTTATTACTTTCTATTTTTCTTTTTTTTAGCTGTCGCGTGCCATGTGGCGTGCAACAACTGGCTGTGCGCGCCAGCTGGCCCTCGAAGACACGTCGGAAGGCCTAGCGCGCTGTCAGGACTGCTGGCAACTGCCAAGCCACAATTGGCACGCTACCAGGCAAGTCTGGAACTTTGACAGATGCGTTTAGCGCGTGTCAAGTGGCGCCTACTGCCTACCATGCGGCAGGCAGCTGGGCTGCCACATGGCGCGCTCCCAGGGTGCCACGTGGTGCCTCGGACCTAAAAAATATGAATTTTCACCTTTAAGGTTTTTGGATGTCCTTATTCCAAATATGCAGTCGGAATTTCAAAATTCGAATCCGAAATGCATGAAAAGGATAAAATACTCATATTTTAAACTCAAAATTAGGTTTTTCAAATTTGTTTTCACTTTTTCTTTGCATTCAGCGTCCACATTCTCATATTCCATGAACCATATTTTTAAATCATAGGTGACCAACCTTTCATCATTGAAAATTTCAAATTAGAAGCTTAGATCTAGGTATCAACACCATGTAACTGCCACCTATAGAGAATCCCATCAAAGATAGTGAAATGAACTATTAGTTGCTTGACAGTAGCCTTATCCCTTGGTGACATATCTTCTGCTAGTTTTCCTTCTAATCTTTAATATCTCTGAACCATGAAATTGCTTTGCCCTTTTTAGCCTTTAATTCTGCTAAAAATGTCATGTCAAGCAAAGAGTTTTAGAACTTATCAATACTACCAATCTCATCACAATTCTATCTAGATCATTCCAAATTAATAAAGTGGCTGGAGC
Source organism: Stillingia texana (assembly GCA_948356215.1). Taxonomy (NCBI): domain Eukaryota; kingdom Viridiplantae; phylum Streptophyta; class Magnoliopsida; order Malpighiales; family Euphorbiaceae; genus Stillingia; species Stillingia texana. The sequence continues at coordinate 9,034 of CAOJCQ011731637.1, read as the reverse complement.
ATCAACCATCCAATATTCCACACTAGGGACATGATGGAATAAAGAAATTTTAAATTTGTTATAAATTTGCTTCAAACATTCTAAATATGGCATCAATTTCTCTTCTTTAATGTTCCATTGTCCTTTGGTCTGTTATTTTACCAACAATGAATCTATGTAAACATCAATCATCTTTACCCCCAAATCTTGAAGGCTTCTCAACCCGAAAAAGCACGCCTAAACTCTGCTGCATTGTTGATGGCTGAAAAATACAGCTTCTTTGCAAGTAGCATGATTTCTCCCTCTAGAGATACCAAAACCACTCCTCTTCATGCCCCTTATTGTTGGATGCTCCATCAAAATACATCTCCCATCCTCTTACATAGACCATAAGTTTCTTATGGGGTCTTTATGACATGGGACCCACATATGTCAGAATAGATTACATCTCCTCTGTTAATGATCTCTTGCAAGTCAAGGAGGGAGGCAAGTTCAATCTGCTTATTGTTTTTGGGTTTGATATGTGACTCAAGGAAAAATCAGTTTTATTTGAAAAACAGTTTTTATGGAGTCATCATTAAACTGGTCAAGTCAAAAAATTAAACTGGAGAAGTTGGTATTCAAAAATTCCCTCTTATTTTTACCTCATTTAATTTTGGTTAATTTTTTTCATTTATTTCCATTAATCATTCTAATCTCATAACCTCATATAAGTTGAGCATACTAACATACATAAAACCGGGAAATATTAATTTAGGGACTTTGGTCCCGACATGCATCATTTAATAACATGCTTTATTAATTAAACTAAGTGACTTCTAATAAGAAATTCAGATGTTTATTAATAAAACACCAATTAATCCAAAGTATACAATATTTGGTAAATTTTAATTAGGAATTTGATTAAAACAATTAAGCTAAATAATGCATGGGCACTTAATTAATAACATAATTAAGCTAGACACCTAATAATTAATAAAATAAGTAATAAATAAAATAAAACTATGGGCAATTAACCTACTAATTTATTATATTTAAAAACAATGGCATACCATGGGTCTTCATTAACCTCCAATATAATGAATAAATGAAATAAACATGATTAGAACATGATTAGAAAGACAAATTAATCAAAACAGTCTCATATTAGCAAGTAAACTATCTCAAATGACAAAAATAATAAAACCAATGAACCGCGAAATATGATTTTCTTTCAAAACAAGTACAAATATGGACTGTTTTAAAAGCTAAATTAAGAGAAAAACACAAAATTTAGATGGAATAGTAACCTATCTAAACCTCAGATAAATAGCGTCGCTAAAAGTCTAGAATTAGCGACTATGTATTAAAAAATGTTACTAAAAATTCAAAAATAGTGTCGCTAAAAGTAAAACATAATAATTATGAAAATTAATTAAATAAATCAAATAAATTTATTTAAATACAGAAAAAGTTATATTAAAATTACAGAAAATACATTTTTATCTATAATGAATCTTCTTCACCATAGAATCTTAAATTTGATATGTGGTGGATCAGTAAATTCATTATCTAGGATATTATTTACTAAATTAAATAAATAAATAAAAAAGAATTAAACAAAAGAATAAAATAGAAATACACATTGAAACGAAAAATAACTACATGGTAATTATAATCTTACCAATTATGTGATCATGGTGAATTATGGGTTATTTTATTTACACATTTAAATATCAACAATTTAAGTGTAGCAATAAAACAAAAAAGAATAAAATAAAAGAATGAAAATAATAAATGAGTAGAGATGAATTATCAAAAAAAATTATGAAGATGATAGATAAACGACAAATCTAACTTATGCATATTTTATTTTCTTCAGGAGGTACTCATCTCTCAAATTCTAAAGGTTGAAAATTTTTAGAAGTCAAGAAAAATTCTAACTGTATATTTTTTTAATTGTATTACTTTTTTAACTATATGATTTTTAATTCTCCTCTTATAGACACAAATTTAACCTCAAGGGAAAATTCATCACAGAGAATGTGAATTAGGGTCAAAGTTGGAATTTCAGTATAGAAGGGTGGGGAGCATGTCATCAGGTGGCTGGCAATGGCTTCACCACTCTAGATGGTGATGTTGCCATGTTGGGCAATGGCGCTGTTCTAATGGGGATGGTGCCATTATGACACGTGGCACTCTCAGGCCACTACATGTCCCCTGTGTGTGGTATGATCGTCTACCCTATCCTAGACGGCATATCATTAGTGATTCATGCTTTGAAGTTTGTATTTTATCGTTCTCTGCATGGAATGCCCCTCATGACTAAACTACCATGAGAGCTATATCGGAGTGCTGGATGGACACTATCCATACCTTTCAGTTTGGTCAGGGAGATATGGGGATCACCCCTCTTGACTTTTTTTATGTTTGCTGGCATTGGCTTTTCTAGCCAACAAGTGAGATTCAACCTTTGGGCTGTAAAGATGAGTCCTTCAGAGAGGATTGCCTACTGTGTGGAGTATCTAGGATTTGCCTCCTTGGGTAAGACTTCCATTTCTCTCGGGGATTTGTTTGAGTTCTATCAACACCATTATGATGATACCCCTATGGGCCATGAGAGACATGCCTGAGCTTTTATTCTGTATTATTTTAGCTGTATCTTATTCCTTCAAGGAATAATGATGTATTTATGCCCTATAGCCAATCCAACAGTTGAGTGTGTTTAGTTGGAATGCCCTCGCTTTAGCGTGGCTCTATCGCTTGCTTGACAACTTATCTCATAGGGTTTTTACTCTTATGTGTAACATTTACATTGCTCCGGTGAGTCCCCTGCTATTTTTTATTGATGTTTGCTTCTTTTGTTTATAGCTTTCATTATTTGTTGTTCTGACCTTTCTATATTATAGATAAGCCTACTAGTTTGGTTTATTATTGAGGCCTTAGATAGCTATTAATCCTCATGTTCCTGGAGTCTATCATTCTGTTAGGCTGTCATCTAGGATTGACAATTATACATAGATCCTCTTAATCATAGGAGGTTTCCGAATGAGCTTCACTTTGATCAGGTATGTTTCCTACAACACTTTTATTGCACCGGTTAGTTTAAATTATATTTATAAAACTTATCTTATTAATGTTTCTCATTCTGAACTGGATGGTGGCACTGACATTTTGCTTGAGGGATTGCTTGGCTTATTAAATGATGAGTCCCTCTGATCAACATATTCCTCCTCCATTCTCAACATTTATGTACTTTTCTAGGGATTTACCTCAATCCAAAGTGGATGCTCTTATTTTGGGCCTTGATATGAGCCATCCTTTTATTGAGGGATATTACAATGAGTAGGCAACTGCTACCCTCATATCAACTTTCCTATATGTCTTTTCTCCTACTGAGCTCAGGGAATAAGATAATGTTATGAATCACAGAGTTGTATGTTATCAACCTTGTTCTAAATATTTGAGTGCTTGTATTTTGATTTTAGAATCTAACTTTCCTTTTGATAGGTTCTATCCATCATCTAATTTTCAGTTGCTACTCTTGGGGAGACTCCTGTGGCCACCTGAGTGTTTGAGTCTAATACTCCTGCCCCTGAGCCCATTGCTACTGAACCTCTACTCATGCTACAAGTGCTACTAGTCATAGAAGAATTGATGCCCCTACTCCTTCCAGTATCTCTAAATTGAGTATAGTTGCTCCTTTAGTGTACCAAACTCCTCCTGAGGATGATGCCTTTGAGCCTGGTTCAACACATACTTTGGCATTTTGAGAGAGGTAACTAAGTTGTTCAACCATTGCCTCTTCATGTATGATTTGGATGGAAAGATTCACCCATTCATGATTCCTTTGAATGCTGGTGTTCAACAGCTACCTTTCACCATTACCCCTCTTGAGTAGTGTTTGAAAAATCAAAAACTGAAATTGGTACAGTAGCCTTTTAAAACGTCTAGGCAGTTTAGGTGGAGCCTAGGTGGACTTTTGCATTTTAACTAATAATACACTTAAATTATGAAATATCAAAAAATACAACCCTGTTAGATATAGAAAAATAATAACTTTGCTTAATTTTTTATACATATTTTTGAAATGCCTAAAAATCCATAGCTAATATATCAATAACTTCAAATATATCTAAAAAGTTCATAATTTTCAATAGTACGAAATGTGAACCATCAAATTCAAAAGTACAGGCAGCCATTTTTTAAATAAATCAAAAATTGATGTGTCAACTCTCTAAAAGGCCTAGGCGGTTGCTTAAACGGGCCTAGATGGGGATTTCTTAAATAATTCTTTTGAGGCTGATATGGTACTTTTCCTGCACTCTATTAATCTTGATGTATATGCATTACATATGTGGTCATTTGTGTCTTAAAAATCTAGAAGTGTAGAGAGATGATGGAGCAATTCCAAAACATTGCTATGGGTTACGAGTTTGAAGCTCATGCACACACACAGAGATAATATGTAAGTAAACATACCTATGTCTTCCCTATATGTATGCATGGTAATGTTTATGGCATGATAAATAACTTCCTTTTCTTTTTTAACAGCTAGTGTTTTAGCACATCCAAGTTGAGAGGAATGAGTTACAATATCATAACGTCGAGCTTCAATCCCAAGGCATGAAAAGTGATGCCATGATCAGAAGACTTCAAGTTTCCATACATCATCTGAAGATGGGTATGGGAATATTGCTCGATCCAGAAGATGGAACTAGTGATTAGAAGTCTTGAGTAAACTTTGAATTGTATTATGACCATTTAAACCATGATAATTTGTCATATATGATTAACTGTAATCCAAACTTGACTTTCTAAACATTTATGCTTATCGGCTGTTGGATCTGGTTACAACCCATATCTAGAATTAATGCCCTAACTTTTGCATGATGTATTTTTTATCGGTTTGCACACTATCAAGTGGTCTAATTTTTGTCTAAATGATCCATTGGGATTTTCCAACATAGCTGCCATATTTTATCTCTTTTGTGTTCTCTTTTTCTGTTCAAACTTTTGTCTAGAGAGCTAGTTTTTGGGTTTTTCCCTTAGTGAGCTTGCCTAACTTTTGCCTAGGCATCCTTCATGAGTTTTCCATCCTAGAGGCATTTTCTTTATAATTTTCATTTTTAGACATGATTACAATAACCAGATGATTGAAGAACTTAAATCATATATTTGCCCACTAATTGAGGCAGGTCTAAATTGCTGAACCATGAATGCAAGCATTATAGAAGAATTTTACTTTGAACCTCTCACTTTCCTGAATGCAAATGTTTCTGAGATATAATGAATGTTTGATTCCTAACTTATTGGTATCAGGATGTATGAATTTGCTAGACAACTAACATCTACATAATGAAGATAAACATTATAGATGTCAACACAATTAACTTTTTATTGAACATTATTTAATCTTGATGTGTTCTTATTGCTTCTAGCTAAACCTTATCACTAACTTTTACCTAGAGTACCTGTTTACCAAGTTTTCATCCTAATGATATGCCCTAATTTTTTTTAGACTGCTTGTTTACCAGGTTTTTAATCTAGCTGGATATTTTTATTTTTATTCTTTTATTTATTATTATATTTTTTCAAGTATAGGATGGCTCATTAGATGTAGAACTTCCTCAACTTATCCTTATTGACCAGCTCTTATAATCATTCCCCCCTTAATCATAAATAATGACTGCTCCTTTTAAGATTAACTTCTTCACCACATATGGTTCTTCACAATTGGGTTTGAACTTTCCTCTAGGATCATTGACATTCAACTTAAGCTACTTCAGTACTAAATCTCCTTCTTTGAGTAACTGTAGTTTTACTCTCTTTTCAAAACTCTGGCCATGTACCATATGTAAATTTTATTATGGTAGAGATCTTTCAACCTCTTCTCCTCAATAAGAGCCAATTGGTGATACCTATTTTATACCTATGCTACCTCAGGTATATCTGCCTCTATTACTACATGAAGGGATTCTAGTTTCGATATCAATGGGTAAAACTGCTTCTGTCCTAAATATTAGTGAGTAAGGAGTTGATATAATATATGTCCTTACATTCATTCTATATCCCCATAAAGCTAAGCAACTTATCAGCCAGTGGTTTTAGGTCACCATTGTCTTGGCTAATATCTTTTTGACGTTTTTATTGGTTGCTTGTACTGCTCCATCAACTTATGGGCGGTAAGGAGAAAAATTATGATGTGCAATCCCATACTTGGCTAATAGATCCCTAGTCTATGCTTGAAACTAAACTCTATTGCCTCTAAGGCACTGAGGGATGTGACTTCTACCCATTTGGAGAAGTAGTTGATAGCAACTATGATGAATTTGTTCTCATTAGAAGTCATAAGCTTGATCTCTCCTATAATGTTGATCCCCTAAGCTACAAACAGCCATAGAGAAGTGAGATTATGAAGTTCTTATGGCAGCATATGATTCAAATTTACATGTTCTTGGCATTGCTTACATCTTCAAACAAATTCAATGCAATATGTTTCAATTACGAGCTAGAAGAAATGTTACCTCATGATAGCTCTGTACTGACTATATTTACTTGAGTCCCATAAAAATCTCCAGATGTTTCCTCTAATATCCTTTTTAGTTCACCTTCATTGATACACCTCAACTGTATAGCATCTGGCAATCTCATGTATATACCCCTCTAAATGAAGTGAAGGTGACTGAGAGCTTATGCAAATCACTATCTGATCATGTACTGATGATTCCTCAAGGAATATACCTTTTTGTAAATAGTTCTAGATATCATATAACCATGGTCTAGTATCTATACACTAGGTGGTTGCCACTTCTTATTCCTCATAACATGGTTTCTTTGAGCTAGAGAGAAGCGCATATCTCATCTTTACACCTATCGGATTATAACATATTGAAACCAAAGTTGCCAAGGCATCCACCATCTGATTTTGTTCCTTGGGAATATGTAAAAACATGCATACATTAAATCTTTGCTTCAGCATGAAATAAGGTAATAATTTTTCCTCCAAAACCTTCCAATCTCTTTCCACTTGGTAGACTACTTGTATTGAATCTTTAAACATTTAAACTGATTTACCTGCTATTGATGGATAGATTCCAGTTCGAAATAACATGTATCATATTCTTTTGCATTAATCATAGCCCCAAAGTTCAACTTCTTTGCTAGAAGAATTTTCTCACGTTCTAGTGCGATAATGATCACTCCAACAACTTTTCATTGACTACTAGTCGCCCCATCGAAGTATAAGGTCCATAGCTCTTCAAATAATGCACTCACATGCTCATCTAGGAAATCAAATTTGAAAGAATCCCCTTCAATTGGCTGAGAAGCTAGAAAGTCTACCACTGCTCTTCCCTTAATGATTTTCTTGGTTAAATATTGCAAATCAAATTTTTGTAACAAAATCAACCATCTTCCTTTCTTTCCTACCAATGATAGGGCAGTCTACAGGTATATGAGCAGGTCTTATTTTACAATCACTTGGATGCGATAAGATTGAAGATATTGTCATAATTTTCTATTGACCCAGATGATAGCTAGGCAGATTTTCTCCACCTTCACATACTTCTCTTCGTATGGATGGAACTTCTTTGATACGTAGTCAACTCCGTGCTCTATCCTGTATTCATCTTCTTGCATGATTGTGGCCCCTACTAAACTATTTTCAACAACCAAGTACAACATTAATTTCCTCTTAGGGATGGGTTGTTTTAACAATTGATGCGATATCGAGGACGCATCATGATAAGTTGCATTATTCAATGGGCTGGTAACAAGACTTAGAGCTAAAAGGTTCAAAGAGGCACTTCCAGGAATCTTAGGAGCATATGTGGAGGTTATTTATAAGCCACGAGATGTGGGAGAAGTAAATGGGAGAATAGATTGGACTTACAATGCATTTCAAGTCAAGTTTCAAGACTAAAAGACCTCACATTGGCGTGTAAGACCGATTGAAAAATTGAGGAATGCTATGAATAGTGCACACATGGGCGTCTGCAAAATGCTGGAGCTACTATATGAATTTCATTCATTTTACACAGGCGTGTCTCCCAAGCACATGGGCGTGTGCATACATGTAAAGCTACTGGACTAATTTCATGTATTTCACACGGGCGTGTCTCCCAAGCACACGGGCATGTGCAGGCACGTAGAACTCCGATTTTAGGGTTTTAAAAATTATTATTTAGCCTCCCTATGCTTACCTATAAATAGGGAACTTTATTACAATCATTAAGAACTTTTATTCAGACTTTATTTCAATTGATTTTCATCAATTACACTTCATTGAATCCAAGTAAGATATTCTATGATTTTATTTTTCATTAAGAATTTAACTAGTGTTTGTATGTTTATACATGTTTGAGATATATTTCTTTTTGCTACATTAATCAATCTATTATAGTTGTTACTAATTGCAGGTCAATTAGGGGTGGCTTATATTAGGGGTTAGGGTTCTAAACAAGATATCTGTATCAATTGCATGTCCTGAGGGTTCTAGGCTAATTATAGTATAGGGTTTTCGTGTCAACAATGTAGGGTTAAATAAATACTGCCTAATTCAATCAAAGGCTTTCTAACAAATCGTCATTCCACTTAATTGGTTAGCTTTTCCTCAAAAGATTAAAAATAGGTTTGCAAATGGTGGTGAGCTTTGTGATGAATCTACTGATGTATTGAATCCTTCCCAAGAAATGTTAGTTGTATGCCCTATAGCACATGCATTTTATGTACATAGAACGATTATTTATTAATAAAAGGCATTTCTTTATTACTTGGTGCTCTTATATGTTCATATTACATTTGCTTGCAATGTCTTAAACCATGTAATGAAGTCCCTGGTATATAATCACAGTGCAAAGGAAATCACAAAGAGTTTATGATGTGAGATTCTTATTGCATGTAATTTTGATAATACCAAAATTATCCCTTGTCATAATATTAACAAGACGGGACATTGTTAATACAGATAGACTAGCACATGTTATACTTCTTGACTGGGTCAAGTAGGAGTTCTCACTAACTGTAAGTATGTTGATACTTAAAGTTAACATGTGGATGCTTGCTTGGGAAGCAA
>CAOJCQ011724050.1:0-12413 GCA_948356215.1 Stillingia texana | reverse complement strand
ATTTCTATTGATAAAAAATGATATTTGAAAAGTGGAGAAAGTTAGGCCAGCTAGTGGTCTAACCTGCCCTCGAGTTCAGCATTTATCCGACCACATTTCCCTTTTTTGTTTGGAAGCCAATTATTAGAAAAGAGAGAACCTTCTTTTGACTTTGAAAAATGATGTATAAAGTGTTTGAAAATTATCCCAACATGATAAAATAATTTAAGAGAAGAACTTGATGATTTTAATAAATGGAAAGATAGAAAAATAAACCTACTATTGGGAATTCATGTACCTTAGGAAATAAGGCTTCAGGTGGACCATTTTTGGAGCCCTCAGACAGACTTCCTGTCAAGATTCGCTAGGAGAATTAGAGAATTTTGGTGGGTAAAAAATTGGTGGGAATCCGAGATAAGTTTATTACTTAAACTATCCCAAAATCCTGCTTAATTGAAGGATCTCTTCAGTTAAGAAAATAAGGGGGGAAAAGATTGCTTTGGCTCTAGATCCTAAAGCTCATGTTCAAGTTTAAAATGGAGTTATGTTTGTGTTTTTATAGGTAGAAATCTGAGTGCAAGTTAGCCAGTTTGCGGTCAAATTCCAATGGAAGAATCCGACCTGATGTAATGATGATCTGGTGGACCAGTGACATGATCCGGATCAAGTTCTCCTCTGTCTTGAGCCATTTTCTTGGGCCCAAGGATCTTTTCTTCTTTTTTCCTTTTTTTGTTTTTTATGGAAATGATTTTTATTGTGTTCTTTTCTCAAATTTCCCATGCTAGGACATTGAAAGAGCTAGTTTTATGGGGATTGAGTCGTTTCATCATCAGTCTCCCTATCTAAATGAGGTGTGTCAGAATCAGGTGTCTACAGTTTATCCCCACTTTGATGAGACTATAAACTTGTGTGTGTGGAAGTGTCAAATATAACGAGCAGATGGGAGATGACATACCTTTATGATCGGAGCTGTGGGAATAAGATTTTTACCTCGGTATAAGCGTGATCATATGAGATTTTCAAACACAAGGACCAAAGTTCTGGCTGGAGCTTATCGAATTTTAGTTGTGTTGGAGATGTGATGTTTGTTATTCTTTGTTAGATATGAACTCGGGGACCAAATTTCTGATAAAAGTCTATCGAATGCAATCGAGTTGAGGTGAATGCGGGGACCAAAGTCTTGGCCAGAGCCTGCCAAATGCAACCGTGTTGAAGTGTCTACTTTTGTATTGGACGTGAACTCAGGGACCAAAATCCTTATCAAAGTTTGCCAAAACGTTGGAACCAAAATCCTGGTTGGAGCCTTCAAATGCAACCGTGTTAAAGTGATTATGTCTTGTATTGGATGTGAACTTGAGGACCAAAGTCTACTGAATGCAACTGTGTTGAGGTGAACATGGGGACCAAAGTCCTGGCTGAAACATGTCGAATGCAACCGTGTTGAAGTGTTTGCGTCCTCCATTGGACGTGAACTCAAGGACCAAAGTCCTTACCAAAGTTTACTAGATGTAACCGAGTTGAGGTGAACATGGGGACTAAAGTCCTAGCAGGAGCCTGCTGAATGCAACTGTGTTGAAATTTCCACGTCCTGTGCTGGATATAAACTCAGGGATTAAAGTCCTTACCAAAGTTTACCAAAAGTAACCGAGTTGAGGTGAACACAGGGACCAAAGTCCTACTTGAAGCCTATTGAATGCAATTGTGTTGAAGTGTTCGTGTCTTGCATTGGATGTGAACTCAGAGACCAATTCTGACCAAAATTTGTTGAATGTAATTGAGATAAAGTGAACACAGGGACTAAAGTCTGAGTTAAAGCCTTCCGAATGCAACAGTGTTGAAGATGAAGTGTCTACAATTTATTTTTGTGGGTTCTAATGCTCGTGATTGTTGAGAGGTCTTATTTTTTGTGAGCAAAAACCTGTGCTAAAGGCTCATTCTCTCTATTGTCTCTTTTTTTAAAGGATTTTGGCGATTTATGATGATGATGATGATGATGGTTTTTTTGTGAAGTCTAAGAGGTCTGAGACATTCGTGTTTAATGTACTCATGTGAAAAAAATCTTTGCAGGTAGCCCCCTACGTTGGTCCAGTTGTAAGGACCACTGCTTCCCGTGTGAGTTGCAGACATGGATTTGCTCTTTCTTTCAAACATGGATTTGTTCTTTCTTTCAAACGTGGATTTGCAACAGCTATGTGAACAAAGCAGATGCGATCAGTGTATCGAGGTAGGCTTGATGTTGCATATTATTTTTATCCCCCCTTTTTATTATTATTTTTTCGAAAGGAGAAAAATGATCTAGACTACATGGCTTACATGGTTTGTATGGGAATTATGTCTTTCATGGATTGCATGGTGGTGTGTGGGTCTTATTTTTAGAAAAGGATGGAATTTGGGCTTTTTGGTCATTTTATTTTTTGGGCAAAGCCAGGTTGGACATAAATTGATCCGATCAGATGATAATGGGTTGGGCCAGATCATTTATTAGGCCGACCAGATCAATAAATGATCCAGCCGGATGAGGGTGCATCAAAGGACACATCCATTTGCTTCTTGATCTAGATGGATCAATTTATGATTCGACTGGATCAGGGACTCATTTAGCCAAACTACTTATTGATCCGACCGGATCGGCTTTGTCCTGACTGGGTAGAAAGGCGATGTAACTGCCTTTCTACTATTTAACCTTTTCAAAAGTCATTTTCTCCTCATTTCCAGCTTCATCTTCATCTCTGTCTCTTCATATCTTCTCCATTTCTCCATCTTCTTCTTCATTTCTTTTTTTCTGGTTCTTCATCTCTTGTTTTAACATTATTGCCATGACATCTACTCAACCCAAAGTTCAACCAAATGCACCAACTCCTTCCATCTCCTTTGATAAAAATTGGAGAGGTTGGTGCTCGTCATTGTCGAGAAAAGTTAGAGAAGAAAGAGAAGGGACCAAGCCAGTCCTCATTGATAGTCACTCCTCCACTGGAATAGAATAACCCGGGATTTTATACTCTGATAAGTGCAGAGGTGAATCCCGCTCCTTGATGCTATTGCATCATTAGGATGCCCATCGTCCTTATGCTTATGGCCAAGTACCATTCTTGCTCTAATGTCAATCTAAAGGTTGGTTATTCTGTCTCTTTTCTCTTTTCTATCTGTTATTTTTTTCCTCTAAGCTCCTTTGTTTGTGTTGCGTGTTGAGTTACAATTGTCACCAATTTGTTAAGTTTTTTGTTTGTTGAGGTGCAATGGTCACCAGACTGTGTTTGTTGCATTCTTGCTATGTAATTTGAAAATTTTTATGCAAGTTGATTTAGCCGGATGGGTAAATGGGTTGGCTGGATGACTTTGTTGTTTGGCCGGATCATTTTATGATCCACCGGATAAATTTTGGATAACAAATTTCTCTTGGAAAATTTTTCCTTTTCTAAGATTATTTTGTGTCAATTGGTCTGACTAGATTAAAATGAAGCCTGCCCAAATCGAGTTATGATCCAGCTGGGTCAAATGAGGATTCTTGCAGCTTAATTTTAGCATGAACAGACTTGTAACTTTCTTTTTCAATGGAAAAAAGCTTGAGAGATCTGGCTGGACTAAATAAGGATTTGACCGAATTATTATGTGATCCGACCAAATCAAAGAAGAATTCATCTGATCAATTTTTGATCCAGACAGATCATTTTGCATCCTATCCTTTGTACTAGTTTAGGAGGGTCCAACCGGATGAGGGTTTGGTATGGCCAGATCACTTCCCTCTTCAACCGAATCACTCTCATTTTCGACCTGATTTACTTATCACTTTAGCCCAGTAGCTTTTTCCTCTCCTCTTTGTTTTTGATTTTATTGTGATTTCTAATATCGTTCCTGTATTTTATCCATTTGCCTCATATACCACCAACAGGAAGATCTAGGGTAGCTACAAGAAGATAAATCCCTGATCTAAAAGGCTTCCCACTGAGGTATGGGGCTGAGTGATGAGTTCATGCTTTCAAAATCTTATGTTAGCCAATACTTTTGTATATGATGAGAGGCATCAGGTTGTACTTCTAGGATTGATCAAGCGTTGGAGTGACACTACCCATACGTTTCAGTTTCTGGCAAGGTAGCTCCTACCCCTTTAGACTTTATGTTTATTACCAGGGTCATGTTCAGAGGTGAGATGATTTTCTAAAGCTTAGGGGCCATGACGTGCAATAAAGAGTGGTAGAGGGAGTATACCTATATGCTTTTGGATGTACACTTATCCTTAGAGAATAATGGTGAAATTCACCTTTCTATGGTTTTTAACTATTGGGTGAACCACACCCTTTCTGTTGATGAGTTCATCGTCTTCTATCGGAGATTCCTTTTGTTTCTGCTTAGCCATAGTTTGTTATGTACTGCTAAGAGTATGATTAGTTATAGAGTCTTGATATCCTTGGCTAACTTGACCTCAATCGACTCATATGATTGGGTTAAGCCTACTTTATTGGTGTTGTATGTTGGCTTGGGCACTACTTGTCAGCAATTATGGTTTAACTTGATGGGATATGGCCTTTTTCTGATGGTAAGTATTTAATCTCACTTTCCCTCTTTTTTTGTACAACTCATCGTATTATTATTTTTCTACTTCGATTTATCTCTTTTCTCCATATATTTTTATTTTTGATGCTTAGGCAAATGAGCATAACATCCTCCTTTAGGGTTTCAATGTTCCCTCTCCCCTGGGGTGTCCCCTTCATCCTCACCTGGTGCAAAAGCTAGCCAGACAGTAGCAAGGAGCTTCAAGACTACTGGCAGTGGTTCAACAAGATGGAGCAGAGCTAAGTTAGTTCAAAAAGGGGTGTTCTTTTTTTAAGGGATTTCTCTTTTTTAGTGAACACTTTTGTTACGTATGTATTTCCTTGTTTTAGGTCCAGCTTCATCTCTGGTCAGATTCAAAGGGTGCTAAGAAATCTAAGCCTCAAGTCTTTGAAGCTAACTAAAGGCATGTATTGTGAATGGCTCCCAAGAAGTTGGTCTGGTACCTCGGAGATTGTGTGTATGACTAGTAGAAAGGCCCTCAGCATCACCCGATTTTGAAGGATCCTCCTCAAACCATGCTTTTTCTAGAGCATGAGCCTATTGGGTCTATGTACTAGTCATTGAGAGGCATGTCTTATATGGGCTATCTGCATCATCCCTTGGTTAGCTGGCCAGATACATTTTGGAGCAACACCTCATCTGCTCAAGAGCATGCATGTGATGCTCAATAGAGCCACTGACGTTGATGCTCCTTCTATTACTCCCATAGGTGCTTCTCTTGCAAACACTCCTACTCCTCACTATGGGGCTCCCAACAAGAAGAAGAGAAGGGTGGAATAGAGGCCTCAGGGTTCTAAGGAGTTTGATGATTATGACGTTATTGTGCAGTTGGCTAGTAGGTTAGGCACTGAGTTTCAGGTCCATAGTTGGGATCATGTGTTGGTCCTCTCCCACATGTTGATCAAGCAGGGCCCTCCTCCAGTTTATTAAGTTATGTGTACCACACCGGTGAGTGATTCTCTTTTTCTCTCTTTTTTCATTTGTTGTGTTTTTTGTTTATCATTTACGTGTGTATATGCATTTTGGCATGTTGGGTTATGCCCTTTTCGTTTTTAGGTGGAGGTGGATAGTGTGGATGAGAGCTATTACGAGGTTCAAAACTAACGGAGTGAGGCCATTGCCATAGCCCGTGACTATTCGGTAAGTAAACGTGTATGCATCGAAAAGACTTATGTATATTTACCATTATTATTTATTTATTATATATTTTTTGGTGTTTTGTTTTGATTTTAGTATGCACATAATAATTTACAAGAGGAGTTAGTTATGAGAAAGGGGATCATACAGAAATTTTGGGCTAAGTTTCATGCAAGGAAGCAGGATCACGGGGTGGCCATCATGACATGGTCCTAGAGGAGTTATGTACCAAGAAGATGAGTCAGATAAGGAGTAGGAGTCATCTTCTACCAGGCCTGCCTTTAGATTTTTAAACAGTTTATCTGTTTTTTTTGCCCCCTGTATGGGGATTGATTTTGAGCACAGTACATTTATTACTTTTTTTCACAACACATGGATTTCTTTTCTCCTTTCTCCTTTCTTTTAAACATATGTAGACATTTGCATTATTTTTCATGTCTCTTTTTTCTTGTTTTATTTCTAAATGCATGCTTGGTTTTCCTCGCTTCGTCATTTTTTTACTTCTCCTTTTTAATTGTCATTATGCATGGGTAACATTTGATCAGTGTCCCCTAGTTTTCATAGTTGTGAAGCTATTACTAGGCAGAGTATAAATTTCACACAGTAATTCTTTTTGAGAATGCTGTAGTCATCAATTCTGATGAGAGCAAAAAGTCCGCTTGGATTGTATTTAGATATTGTATGATTTTGTTTGGTCTGGATGTCCCATTTTATCATCCGAGCCCATTTTCTTGAAGTAATTGACTATGCATTTATGCTGTAATTCCCCTTTTTATCTACTGATGTGGCATTGATATGGTTGAATCAAATACTAATCTAGCCCAATCTTTGAGGGATCCTGCTGGATGGATTTTTTATCCAGCCCACCTTGATCATGTTTAATTCTAGGGTCATTCCTCCTTCCATCACTATGGAGGCATCAACCATCTTAAGCGTGTAAATCTTGATGTGTCTTTGTTGGAGGCCTGTGTCTCCTACTAGGATGTGGATTTTCATATTTTTCGCTTTCATAATGTAGAGATACGCCCTATGTCGAAAGAGTTTGAGGCCATCTTGGGTGCCCACTTCGGTAGGAATACTCTTATCCTTCATTACGATGTAAACACCAATGGGAAGTTTATACCTTGCTGCAGTGTTCTCCAGTCACTGCTACCAATCTCATTCCTTCTACTGATAGTGTCGATTTGTTGCACATCTTTCGATATATGGAATGAATGGGTGACCATCCTAATGTGGAAATGAGTATTATTCTCATAGTGATTTTCGTATGTAATCTGATTGTCCAGCCTAATGTATCAAAGTGTCACTACCGTTTGTTTCGTATA
Source organism: Stillingia texana (assembly GCA_948356215.1). Lineage (NCBI taxonomy): Eukaryota > Viridiplantae > Streptophyta > Magnoliopsida > Malpighiales > Euphorbiaceae > Stillingia > Stillingia texana. Next base: position 5,421 of record CAOJCQ011724050.1, on the reverse strand, counting down.
GTAGAGCAGACGTATGTGGTTTTTAACATGTTTCCTTTGATCATTGCTGAAACCATCACATGGTTGAGTCATCGTAACTCTGGTTAGCATATCACTTAACACAATTGTCCCATTCTCCTTTAGGTGAGGACTACGAATAGTTATCTTGCTTTCTTTTTAGCATTTGGTATTGTCACTTATTATTATCCCCATTATTGTGATCATCATTTTTTCATATATGGCTCTAGAAGAAACTGTGCTTTTTGGCATTTCCCTCATCTATTTTTGATTATGGTCCCATTTTTCTCCTTTAGTGTTGAGTGCTTTTGCATCAAGCGAATGGTAGGGACTGGGTAAGATGGTTGTGATTCATTGGCGAGGATGATATTATTTTTATGGCCACATGCATTCATATGTCTTTTGTTGTCATCAGACCCTTATCGAGGGTGTGTCCTAGTAGTGGGGATTTGGCGAGTGTACTTTTAGTGGGTATCCCTCTTGTGCGTCTAAGTTTTCATGGTGGCCTCATTCCATCCCATTACTTTCAATAGAATTTTCTTAGCTTATGGGCAGAGCTTCATCGTGTTAGGGTTGTTCCTATCACTAACTTTAGCATCATCAGATCATACCATGACTACTACTTGTGGCTTGATAGCCCTTATCATGACAATCACACCACATACATTTTTACCTCGGATGAAGGAAGAAAGCTTCCAAGTGGGAATAACGATGACCTAGAGGAAGACACCCAAAGAGATTAGGTTGGACGGTGACGGTGATGGTGACAGTGGCTACCATCCAATAACTCATTGACTTTTCTGTTTGTTTCCCATGCCCAGTTTGACTTATTTTCTTATCATTTCCATGATTTTGTTTTACCTAGGGTGATCGGATTGGCAATTTGGTTTGTTTGCTTTCCCCTTTTCTTGCTTGTGTCGTGGGCCAAGTGGTGGCCCGATTAGAGATGTGTTTCTAGCCTCTCCCTTTTTGTAGTTCTGATCTCGATTTTTCTTTTCCTTGTATTGTGTTTTCTTAATGAATAAAAAAATTTATTTTTGTTATGTATGCATGCTTTGATGTCTTTGAGTCAGACAATTATTCCATAAATAATCATAATAGATGGAACATTGGTTTAATTTATTCATAATAATTTGAGTAATATTGATAAAACATTTATATTTCATAAGATATTTTTGTGATTATTAACCAACCTTTTATAGGTTTACTCGGTTAAACATTTTCAATACTTCACAGGAGACAATAGTTTTTTTAGCTAACAGTAGAATTTCTTTAGCCAATCTTTATTGATAGGTTCCATGAACTCATTGCCTTTGAGATCCGATATCTTGACAAATCCTCTGGATCGAATTTCTTTAATCATGTATAGTCTTTCCCAATTGAGTTTGAATTTCCCTTCAAGGTCTGGGATGTTGGTTTTACATTGTTATAATACTAGATCCCCTTTCTTTAGCATCTTGTTTTGACCTTTTTACTGTATGCTCGAGCCATTCTTCATTGGTATAATTGATTGTGGTATAAGGCCTTCATCCGCTTTTCATAAATTAAAGAAAATTGTCTATATTTCTCTTCTACCTAGTCGCCTTTAGAGACTTCAGTTTCTGATAATACTTTTAATGATTTTATTTTTATCTCGATGAGTAACACGACATTTGTACTCTATACTAATGAAAATGGGGTGGCTTCTGTCAACATTCGTGTGGTTGTTTGATATCCCCATAGGATGTATGGTAGCTTATCTGCCCAATCTCTATAAGTTACCACCATCTTGGTGAGCGTGCGTTTGATGTTCTTGTTAGCAGTCTCAACAGCCCCATTGTCTTGAGGACTATAGGGCCATGAATTTTTGTTCAAGATACCTTTTTATTCTAACAACTTCCTTATTTCTCCTTGAAATTTCACATCATTATCTGTTATAATGTGGTGCGGTAATCTACAGATGATATTTTTCTCAATGAATTGAGCCATGTGCTTAGCTCCCAAGTTTTTAAAGGGTGCTGCTTCATCCCATTTCATGAAATAATCGATTGCAACTATGATATACCCATGTCCGTTAGAAGCATTCAGATAGATTTCTTCATTGATGTCAATGTCCTAAGCGAAAAATGACTTAAGAGATGTTAACTTATGAATCTCTGATGGAGGTAGATGTCGTAGATATATTTTCTCATGTATTTCATGCAATCAGCCTTGAGGGTGAGCCAAAAGTACTCCTATCGCATGATAGTCTTAGCCAAAGACAACCCATTGGTGTGTGTGCCACATAACCCAAAATAAATTTTTTACATTATTCTTTCGGCTTCTTTTACATGCAAATATCTAAGTTGAACTTTGTGCATTTATCTATGATACACAGTCCCATCAAAGATGGTGTAGTGCACTAAGAGTTTCCAAATGATCACCTGGTCTCAGCCTGAGACTTTTGTTGGAAGTCATCTCTCCATATAGTCTTTGATGTCCTAATACCATGGTTTTTCATTCGTTTCCTCTGAAAGTTTTTGGACTTATTCTTATTCAAGGCGCGGTTCTTAGGAATTGCTTAATAGGATTGGCTTCATAGAGATCTTTCATGGATTATCCCGAATAAACATGAGGGTTGCTAATGCATCGTCCATTTGATTTTCTGTCATGGGTACATCATAGTAAGAACAAACTTTGAATTTTTCACTGACCTTTTATTTCACATACGGTATGAGTTTTTCTTCTTTTATACCCCAACATCCTATTGTATGTTATATCACCAGTAGGGAATCTCCATAAACGTTGATGATTTTACACCTAGCTTTTGAAGGCACTGTAACCCAAATATACATACTTCATATTCTGCCACTTTTCACTATTTTGAATTTCAGTTTCTTTGCCATGGGCATCTTTTCTCCCTCAGGCATTATTAGGATAACCCCTTCTCTAGCAGCACGGCTATTGGATAAACCGTTAAAGTACATTTTCCATCCTTCTATCAAAATGAGGTTTAACTTTTCATTTGGAAAGTCAAACTTATAAAGTTCTCCTTCCATGGGATTCATGGCTTGAAATTCTGCCACTATTCATTAATTGCTTTTTAGTTATGTATTCCATATCAAATTCTTGGAGTAGGATTAGCCATTTTTCCAATTTTCCCAACAAGGATTGAGTTGTTTGTAAATATCTTAGGGGATCCAATTTAGCCACGACTTGCACCTTGTAGGATTGAAAGGAGTGTCTTAATTTTTCTGATACATAGATGATAGATAAACAGATCTTTTCTACTTTTGTATGCTTCATTTCATAAGAGATGAACTTGTTACTGAGATAATACATTGCATTTCTACTCTAAATTCAACTGTTTGTGCGATCAATGCTCCCATAAATTCTTTTTCTATGGCTAGATACAAGACTATTAGAAACCTTGGTCTGGGAGGCTTTTAAGATGGAAGAATTGGCCAAGTAATCTCAGATTTTATCAAAGGCTTCCTGACATTGTTCTTTCCATATGACCGGTTGGTTCTTCTTTAAGAGTTTGAAGATCAACTCACATAAGAGGTTTAAATCGAAAGATATCTTTTAAATGTACAAAGTGTTATTATCCTAATACTACAAACTAAGTGGGGGATTGTTGTAGTAGTTTATACTATTAGGATAATTATGTAAGTTGGAGGAACTTTAATGATTATGGAAATGTTCAAAGATAATGTTGGATGTCTTTGGTGGCACATAATACTTTGGATATGTTGGTGATCAAGTTTGGAAGTTGGAATAGTTGTTTATCATGAGTTTAAGACATATCAAGAGTCACACGGACGTGTCTAAGTTAGACACAGGCATGTGTGATTGAAGAAAAGTTTCTATCTAAAACTTTCTCCAAACACACGTCCATGTGTCATGGGACACAAACATGTGGGATTGAAAGAAAAGTTTATGTATGAAACTTGTCTAAAATATATGTCCGTGTGTCATTGGACACGAGCGTATATAAGATTGAACACGGGCGTGCAAGATTTGAGCACGAATGTGTCTCACAAAACAAAAGTTTCTATCCAAGTTGAATCTAAACACACGTCCATGCTTTATTTGCACACGAGCATGTGAAGTGTCAGACACAGACATGTTCATAAACACGGGCGTGTCCGGTGTTCTGTACAAAAATTTAACTGTTATCTTTTGAATAATTTTTGAAAGTTTGTGTAATTTAACTATTTGAATCTATCTAAAAGAAGTTATATGGTCTATACTATATATAGACATAAATTTAAAATTAAATGTTCATTCTTCATCCTCTAACATACAAGTTCTTTGAAGTTCTAAGTGAGAATTCTGGTTTTTTGCTTACTAAAGTTCTCAAATGTGCTTTATTGTATTCTGAAAAAATATTTGCCATAACCCTGAAGCAAATCTAACTGGAGGCAATTAATTCTTGAAAGAAAGTGTCTCACATACCTCAAAGCAAACCATTGTTTAATCCTACAATTCTAACAAAAACATACATACATAACCTACATATACATGCATAGATATATACATACATACACATGCTTGCATTGCATACGTACATACATATATACATATATAGCATGCACATACATACATGCATGCATGCATACATACACATACATACAAACACACATACATGCAAACAAACATACATACATACATATACATATACATACATACATATATATATATATATATATATATATATATATATACACATACAAACATACATATGTATGTATGTATGTATGTATGTATGTATGTATGTATGTATGTAACATACATACGTACATGTGCGGATGCCTAATATACTACGTACATACATACATGTGTGGATGCCTAATATATGTACATATATACATATAGACATGCATGCATCCATGCCTGAATCTAATATGTCTATCTGTGAGACTGTGAACCTGAGATCTGATCCGAACCAATCCGAACCCGTAGTGTCCCGATTTGAAATATTCAGACCCGAAGTGATCAGAACTCGAATATGTTCAATCCGACCCATTTGCCAGGTCTAGAAGAACGGATAAAAGCCCAAAATGACTAAGTTTTCGAAACAAAAAGGTTGAAAAGGAGGGATGATAGAAGTTCCTTATTTATTTGACATGATCTTTACTAAGAATTGAATGCTTTGAAGAATTTAAATCACATTTTGAGTTGAATAAGTTAATAGGAAAATACTGAAAATATTTATTGATTTTGTTACCAAATGAATAGTCGGACCGATAGAGATTGATATCTGCATTAGCTTTTTAATGCAGCTTAATTGATTTTGGGAAAGACTTACTAATTAGGGAACAAGTTAATAATGTTGGTTGTGATGTGAAACTAAACCACAATAAGTAATTTTGTAAATTTAGCATAAAATTTAACAATTATCACAATATGATGGTGTATCATGCTAGCTAATTAACTGCTTCTCATTACCTAGAAAAGGTAATT
>CAOJCQ011714067.1:0-10534 GCA_948356215.1 Stillingia texana | reverse complement strand
CTTTATCATTATTTCATTATCATCATTCATATGTCAGAGCATTCATTATACATTAGCATGCTCATGCTTTCATTCATTCTTTATCATCCTCATTAGCATTTATGTGCTTTCATCTCATTCATTATTATCATTTTATTCAGTAGCATCATCATGCTTTCATTTCCATTCGTTGTCCTTCATCACTGTGTTCATGCATCTCATTCATGCATACATATCATTCATTTCTCATTCATATCATCATTATAGATCATGTATTTCATTTATGCATCCATAGTATCCATCACGTATGTCATCATCATCTATTCATGCCTCTCTAATCATACATCACTTTCATTCTCATGTGATCCAAATCATATGACATCATATGGCATCAAATCATACATCAAGTAGGTAGGCAATCATCCCTAAATCATCTTTGAAAAGCCTTTATTTTTTAAAACAATGAGGGTCACACGCCCGTGTCTCATGTCACATGCCCGTGTCCCTCTACTTCACACACCCGTTTAAGAATACACACGCCCATGTGAGTTTTATCAAAAACCGGCAGCAAGCTTTTGTGCCTCAACTCACACCCCTTTAAGGATCTTACACGCCCATGTGCGTTTTCTCAAAATCAGGCAAAAAGATTTTATACTCCACACACCCGTGTAACATAGTCACATTCCCGTGTGGGTTTTCTCAAAATTAGACAGCAAGAAAATGTCCTTCTCCACACGCCCTTATGACCATGTCACACTCCCGTGTGGATTTTATCAAAATCCGACAGAAAACATTATTCATCCTTATGGAATCACACGCCCGTGCCTTTGAATCACACGCCTTGTGTTATTCATGCACACGCCCATGCCATCTTAACATCATACATTTCTCAGGTCCATAGGCGAGGCACACGCCCATGTCACTTGACACACGCCCGTGTCTCTATGCCCGAAATTAGGCAGAAAACCTACTGGAGTGTAGGGCATGCCCATGTCTACCCAGATACGCCCGTGTCACCTGCATTTCCTTGAAATTTTACATCATTTCTGAACACAATTCTTTACCCATTTTCACACACATCTTAGCCATTTCGGCTCACATTCATTCCTACACATTTTCCATATCACATTTACATCACTTTACATGCACCAACACCAAAACACACATTTCATAACTCAAATCATCATATTATCACCAAAAACCTCATCAAGTCACATATACATTTATCACTAACACATTGTCAATTTAATTTCATTTTTACTACATTTCTAACAATTCTAACACACTAGGTACATAATCAAGTTCAGAGCATTCCATACCTTAGCCTATTTCTGTTGGTTTTCCTCTAATTCATTTTCTACTCCACGACTTTCTCTTTGCCTTTCTTTAGTTCTAAAACATGTAAATACTTAAGTTAGAGTTATGATCTAACTTAATATCTCAATTTCTACATTTTCTTACTCATTTCTTACCTTTGATCTTTTAGTGATTTTCCTTTCTCTTTAGCTTTCCTTTAGTTCTAAATTGAAGGAAAAGCAAGACAATAAAGGAAGAAGAAGAAGAAGAAATTTCTTCTTGGTCGGATCAAAGGAGAAGTCGGCGTGAGAGGAAGAAAGAAAGAAGCAGAAAAAGAGAGGGAGGGAAGGCTGGGTTTCTGCCAAAATACAAGGGAGAAAGGGGAAAAATTTTGGGCTTAAATACCTTGACTTGGTCAAAGTCAAAGTCAACCTTTTTCTTTTCTTTTTATTTTATTTTCTCAATTGTGATATCCCTCTTTTACCCTTCTTCCTTTTCCATATTTCCCATTTTATCCTTTCATATTATTCTCAATTTTATTTTGGTTTTATTTTTAATTACTCATATTATATCCTTTTATACACTATTCATTTATACATCGTATAAATATGACTAGGGTATTATACGGTTCATTATATTATTTGTAGCTTGATAATGGAAGTTAAAGATATGAAGAGTAGGTAGTCAAGAAGAGGTACCTACGAAGATGATGGGTATTCTGACGAGGAAGAGGCACAGTCGATGAGGCATAGAGCCAGAAGGTATGGAGAGAAACCTCCTAGATTGGATACCAGGCTGGATAAAGTAAAGATTAAGATGCTAGTATTCCAAGGTAAGAGTGTCGTTGATCTATACTTAGAGTGGGAGAAGAAGTTTGAAATGATCTTCAGCTATCACAACTGTCAGAGGATAAGAAGGTCCAGTTAGTTGTGTTGGAGTTTACCGGGTATACACTCACATGGTGGAATGAAATGTATAGAACCCGAAGAAGAGAGAGGGACTTGCCTATCACCACCTGGGAGGAGATGAAGAGGGTGATGAGGAAGAAATTTATTTTATCTTACTATTACAAGGATCTTCACCAACAACTAAAAAGGTTAACACAAGGCAACAAGCCAGTTGAAGAGTACTACAAGGAGATGGAATTGATTATGATAAAGGCATGCATTGTAGAGGAGGAAGAGTAAACCATGGCTCATTTCTTGAGTGGTTTAAATAGGGAGATCAGAGATATCACATAGCTACAATCATATGCCGATATGAGAGAGTTGTTACACATTGCCATTTAGGTGGAGAGACAATGGAATATGAGATGGACATCAAACAGGTTTAATCAATCTACCTCTAAGAGAAACTTGAATGGGGGCCACGAGAAAGTAGAGCCAATGAGGAGCGATAAATTGACTCCTAATAAAGGTACACAATCTTAAATCCCTAGCAAAATAGATGTTTTTCTAAGCCTAATAGGACTAGAGATATACACTGCTTTAGGTGTAAGGGATATGGTCATTAAGTTAGTGAATGTGTCAATAAAAGAGAAATGATCATAAAGGGTAATGAGATAGTGTCAGAGTCTGATGATGAGTGTAAGGATATGCCATCCCTAGAGGATTGTTCGGATAATGAAATTATAGAATATCCTATGATGAGGGAATCTCTAGTAGTGATGAAAACATTAAATTCAAAAGTTAAGGAAGAAGGGCTTGAACAAAGAGAGACTATCTTTCATACTAGGAGCTTGATAGGTGGTAAAGTATGTAGTGTGATAATCGATGAGGGAAGTTGTGTGAATTGCGCTAGCACTCTATTAGTAGAGAAGCTAGGTTTGATGAATGAAAAACATCCCTTTTCCTATAGATTACAGTGGATGAATGAATGTAGAGAATTGAAGGTCACCAAGAGGGTTAAGGTGCCTTTCATGATTGGTAAATATTAAGATGAATTGGTGTGTGATGTAGTGCCAATGCAAGCATGTCATCTATTACTTGGCCGACCTTGGCAACATGATAGGAGGGCATGGAATGATGGCCACAAGAACAGGTACGTTTTCAAATTTTTTGGCCAAAAACACATTTTAGTACCCTTATCTCTGAAAGAGATATATGAGGATCAATTGCATATCCAAAATGCAATAAATGTGATAAAGGGTAGTGAGACTAAAGATATCGAGAGAAAAGAGGCCATAAGGGATAAAGAGTCAAAAATTGGTCCAATGGTGAGTGGTTGCACTAATGAAAAGAAATTCGAGAGTAGTGCAAGAGAGAAGAAGTTAGTGAGTAATGAGATAAAAGGAGAGCCGAATAAAATGAGAGAAATTGTTAGAACATCTTCCTTTTATTGTGGAAAGAGTGAGCTGAATAGTGCAATAGTTCAAAGGAGAGCTTTAATTCTTGAACGGGAAAGTGATAATTATTTTAATGAAGCTTACCAAACTAATAGTATTTTGAGTATGTTTGTTGAACTTTTATAGGAGATTCCAGATATAGTTCCCACTGAACATCCACCTAGACTTCCACCGGATCATGGGAAAGAGCATTTAAACTATGTTATGCTAGAAGCATAAATTTCCAACCAACCTGCGTATCAAGGCAACCTTGAGGAGACTTCTAAGGAGTTAACGATTAATTGGATAAAAGCTAAGTTAACTTCTACACTTGTTTTATGTTTGTATGATTTTTCTACATCTTTTATGGTTAAGTTTGATGCCTCCGGGTTTGGTATTTTTGTTGTATTAATGCAGGAGGAAAGATTGAATGCATATTTCAATAAGGGTCAATGAAGAGTGATCTTTGAACCAGGTGAGTCTGGAGTAAGTGCTTCATTCAATATTGTTGATTTATCTTCTTTTGATATTGATACAGATTCGAGGATGAATCTTCTCAAAGAGGGAGGGGATGATGCGATATCGAGGATGCATCATGGAAAGATTGCACTACCTAAAGGGTCGATAATGAGATCGAGAGCCAAATGGTTTAAAGACATGCTTTCAGGAGTTATAGGAGCATATACAAAGGATAATTACTAGCCTCGAGAAGAGGGAAAAGCAATTGGAGACTTTGAGCGGGCATATAACATATTTCGGATTGAATATGAAGTTTAGAAGACTCACACGGGCGTGCCCTAGAAGAACAAGGGTGTGTGAGATTGATGGGAGAACGACTTGAAGAAATATGTGTTTTTCACATGGGCATGTGTGTCTTGCCAACAAGCTGCTGGATGTTTTTCGTGAACCACGCACGGGCATGTCTCTGAAGCACACGGGCGTGTGCATGGGTAAAAGAAGTTGATGCCTGTTTTATGAGAGATAGACATGGGCATGTCTCCAGGCCACACAGCGTGTGACAGCGCCACAAATGTAAAAATTAGGGCTCTATTTTACATTTTTTATGCCAACTTATAAATAGGAGACTTATAAACATTTTTAGATAGATTATTTTCCAGACTATTGATCAGACTTTTGTCAGATTGTTAATTGATTTTCACCAATTAAGACTTCATCAAAATCAAGTAAGTTTTCTATGATTTTATTTTGCATTAAGAATATTAACTAGGGTCTATATGTTTATATATTTTTGAGTTCAATTTCTTTTTCCGTTTCAATCAATTTATTACTTTTTTGCTAATTGCGGGTCAATTAGAGGTGACTTAGATTTAAAGTTGTGGTTCTAAATATGTTTTTATATAGAATTGCATGCTCAGGGGTTCTAGCCTAATCATGGTCTTGGGTTTTCACAACATTATGTGATGCAAAGACCATAGAGATAAGGAAGTGGACAAGAGAACAAAGTTATCTTCACAGCTAAAACATTTCAGCAAATTCCAGCCTTCTAGTTGCCAACTTAAGTGTCGATAAGGCTGGTGTACCTAACCACATGATCCGTGAGGTGTTCCTAAACTTTTAAGAGGAAATGAGGGAAATCAAAAGGATGATGATGGAACTTATGTTGAGGAGGTAGAATGCCTCTGAGGACACCCATGGTGAGAATTCTTATCAAGCAATGAATGTAGATGAGGATGATTTTATTAAAGAGGAAGTAGTAATGTCTCCTGAGCTGAGGGAGATAGCTAATTTAAAAGAAACACTGAGGAGGTCATTGAAGGACTCTCGCAAAGCACTTTCCCCTCCAGTTCAAGAGGAGATAAAAGAGGTTGGAGATGGGGACCCTAAAAGAGGAGATGGCCATGTTGAAAAAGATGTTGTCAGTAAAAGGACTTGTGTTAGCTAATGAGCTATCTTTGGTTGAGGATGAAAGCATTCCTCATAAATTCAAGATGCCCATGTTGGCAAGATTTAAGGTGACATCTTGACTAAAGGCGCATTTGTTTGTATATGTTATAGTTGTGCAAAGTACTAAACTCAGTGAGAGATGAATAGTCTCTAGGTTCATCCAGTCAATCAAAGACAGAGCTCTAGAGTGGTACTTGACTTTGGACAAGGGTGTTAGGGAAGATTGGGCCCTACTTATAGCTGCATTCCAAAAGCAATATGAAGACTACACGTATTCACATGCTAGCTTGGTGGATTTGTAATGGTAGTTTAAGAGCCAGTGGAGTCGCCATCAGCTTATATGATCAGGTTCAAAGAAGTTGCTTCTTATATGAAGGTTAAGCTGGAAGAGCAGGATCAGATGAGGCATTTCATCGGTAACACTATTGAGTTGATGAAACCGTATGTTAGCAACAAGGGCTTGGTGTCGTGGGATGTATTAAAGAATATATGCATAAAGATATAGATTGACCCTGAGTGGAAGAAGAAGAACTTGGCTACTAATCAAGTTGGAAATTGGGGCTTCTATGAAAAGGCACTACGTACACTAGTGGAGGGACCTCTTCTCCCAAGTCAGTAGAAATCTCTGTGGTGGGGCAAAGGCTGTATACTCAGCTTGAGAAGCCCCTACCATGGATATTAAACAAATTGATCAGAGAAGGAAATCTGAGCATGCTAAAGCCAAGGCCAGCCAGAACTCAAGGAAAGCCAGAACACCAAATGATTTGTACTACAAATTTCATCAGTACACAGGATGCTCAATCGAATTTTATCACACCTTGAAGAACATGATCCAGGACTTTGATAAATCAAGGTCTCCTGCAAAAAGGGTCAACAACCATGGCTCTTCCGAGGAATCTCTAAAAAAGTCAAGATGACAAGTCTTGAGGAGGAAACTGATGAAGTCCATTAACCCCCTTAACACAATATTTTAATGATGCATTTTTTTTCCTAATTTGTGATGAATATTCTTTCCAAATTTGTGATGAAGATTCAATCTTTATCAGCATCATCAATTAAATCAAACATGATTTTACTTTTATGTGTGATGTTTTTCTTAACATTACCATGTATCATGATGATAATCATTATGCATACATATAGGTCATTGACTCCATCAAAACAAATTCATTTAATCTTGATAATAATGATAACCTTGAAAATGTTCTCATTGCTTCTAACATAACCTCTAAAGAGAACATAAAATTTGAGAGAATTTTAATAAAATTTCAAAAGGTATTTGTGTAATGACCAAAAATATACCCTAATCGTATTATACGAATCATTCATGTATAATAATTAAGATAGTGTCTAATTTGGGGACTCAATTGGGGTTGAATAAGAGTTTAGGGTTAATTAGTAAGTGAATTGAAGTAAATTGAATGAAATTAAAAGTTTGTAGGGTGAATGTATGAAATTGGGAAATAATGGACAAGTGGCCTACATAAGTAAGTGATGGGTGGCAAAATGGAGTGAGTGGGAGTGCCACTCATGGCTGACCCAAACCAAGGGTATAAATACCCTAAATCTTACAAACTTTGTCCATTTTGATTCTTCTTCATCTCTCTCTATCTGGCCACCTTTCTCTGTCTTTCTTTCTCTAAAATTTCTTTCTTCTTTCTCTCATAAAAACATATGGAAACCTAAGTAATTGATGAAGGTAAGTTGATTACACAAGGAAGATAAAAGCATGCAAGGTAGAGATGAGCTTTGCATGTCAATTTGGATGAAAAAAATCCATACTAATTTGTAGTTTTTGATTGTGTAGTTGAAAGAAGCAAAAAGGAAAAAGAGAAGCTTCAAGGTTGAGTAGAAGTTGAGCATAAGAAAATGTATGGATATGCTCATCTTGGAAACCTCTAATTTCAGAAGAAAATGAACCCTAAATGACTTGTGGTAGGTTGCTTGTGATAGGAGAATTAGATGAATGTGCATGTGAAGTGTGTATGTGATTGAATGTGAAGATTTTAGTAAAACAGTTTCTGCCTTTGACCTCCGGGTACTAATTAGATCATAAATTTCTTTCTACAAATCCAAATTGAGTAAATCTAATTCCCATTGAAACTAGACACATAATTGAGTAACTTTGAAGGTTTAACAAAATTTTTAATCAAATGCTAAGTTGGACAAAAGTTAGGTCAAACAGAAAAGTCATGATTGTTTTCTCACTTGTAATAGTTTGTAGTAAAATTGATGTAACTTAAGCTACATACATCATAATTTAATGGTTAATACTAATTTGGAAAGCTAAGAGATAAATCTACAAATTTTCTGTTTTGACCTAAAGCCAGAAAGGTTGTTTTTGAACTCAAATTGACTTCTCAAGTTAAGTCTAATCTTCTTCCCAAAAGTGTCAAAAGACCTATAGCCAATGTTTTGGTCATAACTTCTTGTAGGAAAATCCAAATGATGCAAGGCCAAATCCTATGGATTCAAAAGACATAATAGAGTAATTCTTAAGATGTAACCATAATCTAAAACTAAGGTTTTGATAGGGAAAATGTAGAGAACAACAAGCATTTGACAAAATGGAGTTGGGCAGAAAAGTGCAAAGGAATTTGTTAGGCACACGGGTGTGCCTAGCTAAATGGTATGCTCTCAGGAGGTTTTTAGTCATTTCCATACGGGGGTGTGCTTGAAGCACATGACCATATGAAGGAGGGACACGGGCGTGTGTCCCTAGAATGGGTAAAGAGTGATGCTCTCAGGAGGTTTTAGGTCATTTTCACATGGGGTGTTCTTGTAGAACACGGCCGTATGAAGAAGGGACATAAGCATGTGCCATAGACACATGGCCGTGTGTCCCTATAAAAGGCAAGAAAAGTTATTTTAGTTTGTGTTTGGCATGTGATTGCTTGTATGAATGTTTATATAATATGAAAGCATGATTAAATGTTTATAAATACTTGAATAATATATACATGATGTGATTGAATTAAGTATGCAAGTGTTTGCCTATGTTTAAACATGTAAATCAAGAGGATAGAAAACATATGAAGTTATATACATAAATTCATGATCAATTTTAAAGTATGTGAATGAGAAAGAACATAAAGGTATGCTTATGTTTATGCAATGTTATGATAAGTAATGATAAGTGAAATAAGAACCAAAAATAAATGAAAATGCATATTTCTATGCATATAGTGGATAGATATACATGTCTATAAGGATCGTAGCTGCCATAAAATTTGTTACCTTTGGGTAACCATAATATTTGTTACCTTCGGGTAGCCACAATATTTGTTACCTAAGGGTAGCCACAGAACTTGTTACCTTCAGGAAGCCACATGATTTATTACCTTCAGGTAGCCACGGATAAGTTACCTTCAAGTAACTGATACTAGTATCCACAGAACTTGTTACCTTCGGGTAGCTACAGAAAGTTACTAATAAGTAACCTTATATCCGCAATCCATTATAATGTTAAATGAAATATTGAATTTTATATGTTTAAAGTGTGTTATCATTTTTATAAATATTGATAAATGAATATGGAAGAAGTATTGGTTTAATTGGATTGCCTTCATATGGCCACATAATTTATGAAAAAAATGTAAGCATGATTGAGTATGTTCATGTAAAGTATTTGATAAAGTGGCATACGAAATTGATATGTTAAAGGCATGATGGATTGCAAGCATTTATATGGAATATGACATGATATGTATTGTAAATGGTATGTGCAGAAATTAAAGGATTATATATTGATTTGCTTTTCCAAATTGCTAACATAAGAATGCTATATGATTGATATGTGTAAATAACATGTTTAAATATGATTTGGTGTTCCATATATGTGTATATCCCACTAAGTGAAAATGCTTAGCATGGGTGTTAATCCGCGCAGGGATTTAACTAATTGACAAGTCAAGATGAGCATCTGTTGCGGGTTTGAGCCAATACAAGTGAATATGTTTTATAACATATGTGTAAATAAGACCTAATGCAAGAACTGTAGGTGAACTTTAACAGTCTGTATATATATAAATAGTTAGATTTTGGACTACTATGAATGGGTCCTTAGAAGTTTGAATGAATGCATGTTTAGGATTATGAATGGAAAATTTTGTCAGGACTTTTGCATGTATCAACTAAGTATCCGCTGTGTAATCATAATATGAATAGTGATAATGTGTACATATGTAACATTCGGATGCGTCACGAGCGCGTGACGTGTTGGGGTGCTACAATTTATGTGGTCATATAAGCATATATCGACAATGTCAGGAACAAACCAATTTGAACCACATACCACCATTAAAGCTACATGATTTGACCTTACCATGATCATTCGCAACATGGGGAATGAGCATAATTAGAGAGATCAAGCCTACAGCGTCTAATGGACACCAATTCATAGTTGAGGTCATTGATTATTTAGCGCCCCTTCCCGGCTATACGGGTACAGATGCCACATGTAGCAATCTCTCGACCGTATATGTACATAGTGCGACATACCTCAAGCGCGGCGTACAGTCTGATCGGAAGTCACCACAATATATGTTCGTCATACAAGTTCTCATGCAATCTCATATATACATTCTCATTCAACATACACATGTTCATACATAATCACCTTTTATTATTCACACATACAGAAGCATTCTCATTAGCATTCATTCCTTTATCCCTATCATTCATCCTATCATGCATACTTTCATAATACTCATCTCATCATGCGGAAGCGTACTTTCTTAACATACACATTCATCTCCCACATTTCTTAGTGGGTCCCATCTCATGCAATAATCATATCATATTAGTTCGGGTTTCATGCATTCGTCATTTTCACTCTAAGCATACAAGTCCTCTTTATCGTTCATGTATATATACATATATATATATATTATATATATATATATACACATACCACATGCATCAGCATAAAATGAAACCCTACAGTTCTTGACTTTAATTTACATTCCATATTAAATTACTACATATTAATATTATTACATGGATAACTTTTAGTGTCATTGGCTTGGTCCT
>CAOJCQ011703675.1:0-10883 GCA_948356215.1 Stillingia texana | reverse complement strand
TTTGTTATTTTTACTATAAGTTTGTGACTAGACACTAGACTGTATTTTAGACAAGTTTGATAATCATGGGAAAGTTCTTCGGATTGGGTTTTAATATTTCTGTATGTCATATGTATACGTATGTATATACTGTTCAATTAAATATATGTGCACCATGTATGAATATACCGAATTTATACTCCATCTCACCTACTTATATACGCAATCTAGCTGTAATTTAACAATTCTTTAACGTTCATAACATAACTAGAAACAAAATCTTCTTAGGGGATTGCTTTCATTAAAAAAAAAAGTTGCTAGAGGATTAAATATTTAAATATGCAAATACACACATATATATTATGAGTTTTTTTAATCTTTATCTCACCATAATATATGAACTAGATGCAAGCCAACCCGAGAAATGGTGAGATGGTGACGTTTTGGGATTAAATATTTATAATTTATTTTAGAGGGTATTGCTACGAAAAGTATGAAATATTTAAAACTGAACAGCCCAAAACTTTTTTTAGAAAAAAAAAAAAAATTGAACCTACAAATCAATTGAAACCACATATTTTTACCAGTTTTATTCCATTTTTTTTGTCTCTATATATTTTAGTAAATAATTGTTATTGAAAGAAGTTGCTGAAACAATGTGAATGGAAATCTAAAAAATCTGTTGTGTTATATTTTGTACCATCAACACATTATAAGAACATATTATCACCTTAATGTGCTGCACCATTTTTATCATATTTATAATTATAATATGAGAAATTATAAAGTATAATGATGTGATAATTTTAGTGAGATTTTCCATAGTTTTTGTGTATATTAACGATTAGATGAAATAAAATAAAAGTTCTATTAGTTTTGCAATCATTTTGTTTTGGCTATATAATTTGATTAAGTTTAGCTACTATACTGAAGTCATTAAAAAATTATTTTAATTAAAATTACAATATAACCATAATTTTTTAATATAAAAATATCCCGACTGTTATTTTATGCCTTAAAAATTATTTTAATCAAAATATAGTAATTTTTCAAATTATCTCATTTTTATGTCTTAAAAGTTATTTTAGTTATTAAATTTTTTAAGTTAGATTCACGTGGTTAATTTCAGGTTAGTGAATCTTTCTTACTACATAAATAATCCAACTTTATCCGTATTTTGATCAAAATGGCTTTTATCGTTAAAAATCAAAGTTAAATGATTACTGTGTTACGAGAAAAAGAATTACGGTTTTATCCTATTTTGTTAAAAAATTAAGTGGTTATAAGCCATTTAATTCTTATGGACAAAGTTTGTCTAATGCATAAATCAAATGAAGTTTTATATTTTCATGGATTACAAGGAGAGTGCGAAGAAGAAGGTTGGTTAATATTACTTATTTGTTTGAAACTTTGCTGTTATAATTTGGATCTTTAAGAGGGTTAAGGAGATTCATATGCACTTAGGCAGTTAGTGGGTTCTGTTGAAATTTATTCTCCATGACTCGGATTGTAAATATCTATTTGAAATGTAGACAAATTGATGATGCATATAAGATGTTTGATACAATACCTGAAAGGGACTTGATTTTACGAAGAAGGAAGCAATTCTCCATTTATGCTTACAATGATTAAGAAAATAGCGCAAGGAACTAAGTGAAACAACAGAGAGATGTTCTATATGAGTCATTTGACATATCAACTTCTAACATCTTTAGTTCATTCTTTTCAGTTGGCTATTTTTAACTCTATGTACTCTTTGTATTAGGACTCAGAAGCGATTATCCTCCTCGAGGGTCATACTTGTCATGGAAGATCGATGAAACTTCTATAACAGCCAAGGAAACTTTCTGAGTATATGAACATGTAATTATCACTCCCCTTTTTCTTAACCTTTCCTTTCCTTTTTCCTTTTAGAATGTGAACGGTTCATTTGACAAATCAGCACTTGACATCTACACTGTCCATTTCAGTAGGCTATTTTTAACTCTGTGTACTCTTTGTGTTGTGACGCAGAAGGCATTGTTCTCATAGTCGGTTGTACTTTATTGTGGAAAATCAAAGAAACTTCCGTAACAGACGGTATTGGAGTATTCCATACAGCCTTCTTGGCTGCAGCTTCTTTGCTGGGAAAGCAGTTGCGGAAAGTTTGTCTGAACATAGTATTCTGGTACACAATGCTCTAACTTTTATTCTTTTATTGCCTCATTTGGAGAATTTGAACAAAAACAAGACCTTTTATAGTAATATCAAACAATTGGCACAAAAGCATAGATGTACACACCTGCACAATTAGCACTTGCTTGGATTCTTCATCAAGGGGATCATGTAGTACCAATCCCTGGTAATCTAAACCCTCCATCATTTTAATCGAGATATTAGTAGTGATTAAATGTTTCATAAATCTCCAATTTCTTTTTTTGGCAGGGACAACCAAGATTAAAAATATTGATGATAATATAGGTTCTTTGAGAGTGAAGCTCAGAGAAGATGTAAAAGAAATTTCTGATGCAATACCAATAGACAATGTGGCAGGCTCTAGAACATCAGTTATTTTTATTGATTGTTCATGGAAGTTTGCCAACACTCCTCCTAAGAAGACCAAGAACTCTGCTTGAAACTACTGCACATGTAAATTGTTGTAGCAAATAAAAAGTAGAGTTTTACTTGCATTTTTTTTGCAATTCATTTTCTGTGTGGAGTTTAGATAATTAAGCACAATCATAATGTGATGATAATATTTGGAAATTATGGGTGAATAAAATATCAGTTTCCCCTGATCTGAGATTTTGCCTACTCCTGGTTTTTTTTCTTCCCTTTCTCAATATAACATCTTCTGGTTTACAAAATTTCAAAGGCAGAGAAGGAATCCGGAATTAGTGGAATATATCTATATTAGTTTTACATAAATTCAGGAAGTCATAAAATTGTTGTAACCTAAATATATAGATGCATCTCTGTATATACCCTTAACTTTATACACCATCAATAATGAAATGTTCCAGTGTACCCTTTGACTTTAAACTGAACTCAAACCTAGCATTTCTGGAGCACCACTAGCCTGTTACATCTACATTAAATTTATGTCCAAAAAATAATCAATGACCAAATCACCAATATCGTGGCTTAAACTTTTTAGGAAAGAATAGTACACTCATCAACAGTGAAAGCTGCATAAATGGTAAACATGGTCTAAAAGCTTGAAATGGTGAATCTCTTTACTATTAATTTATCCATTCATATTCTTCATCAAATCAAAGCACCAGTGGTCTAGTGGTAGAATAGTACCCTGCCACGGTACAGACCCGGGTTCGATTCCCGGCTGGTGCAATCATTTTTTTTTAAAAGCAGTCAAGTGTCGGCTCCTTTTAAAAAAATAAAAAATAATTTTTTTTATAATTAAATTTTTAAAATTAATAAAAAATCAGAAACATTAAAAAATACTAATTAATAAAAATTATTTTTTTAATTAGTTAATAATTATTTTAAATATATAATATTTATAATTTAAATTATAAAAATTAAAATAAAAGTGATTAAAATTAATAAAAAAATCAGAATAAATTTTAAAAAATGGTATTTCAATAAAATTTATTTTTTATTAGTTACTAATTATTTTGAGTATTTCAAAATTATAATTTAAATTATATAAATTAAAATAAATAATAATAAATTAATCTAAAATTATATATTAATTAAAAAAATACTCTTGAATTAGAATTAAATTTTTGGATCTAATTTTAATTTTATTTATTTAATAATTATAACTTAAATAATATTAAAAAATTTAAATAGATTTACTTAGTAGTAATTGAAAATATAATTAAAAAAATAATTAACCAAATGAAAAGGATATAGTCATGGTGATTATATTTTTATTTAATAAAATCTCACTTTTCTCTAATTATGATATGTGTGTTAATTAGTAATTTTTTATAATTCTTCATTTATGTATTTTTAAGTTGTGTAATTTTTTCAACAATATCTAATTTTCGTTTATGTATTTTAAGTTGTATAATTTTTTCAATGAAATCAACTTTTTTCTATTTATTAATTATTAAATTTATTTATGAGTGAACAGTGACTATTTAAATATTAAGTAATTCATTTTTGAATTTATTAAATAATTATTAAGTAATTATTAAAAAATTTTAAAAAAATTAATTATGCTTACAATTTTTTTATATTTATTAGTTATTAATATCGATTTTTTATTTTTTAATTATTAAATTTTTTATTAGTGAAAATAATTAAAACCTATTTTTAAAATTTATTAAGTAATTATTATAATTATTATGTAAGTAAATAAATTAAATTCAATTTAATTTAATAAAAAATTGTTTAATAATAAATTAAAAACAGATGAATTACGTGTATCATAAAGTTTTAATAGAAAGTATAACTAAGGTACGTAAGATGTTGAGTTTAAAAATGCTTAATAATTTTTTACAATAAAAAAGTTGAAGGGAGGGATGGCTAAAATTCTTAGGAGGCAAACCAATGTATGTGTCATTATTCAATCTGGACCGTCAGTTTACTGTATGTACGAAAAAGCGCTTTAGAAGGCAAACCAATGTAGATGCCATTATTCAATCTGGACCGTCAGTTCACTGTATGTACAAAAAAGCGCATGATAATAAAACTGTCTTCTTTCTCTCTGACAATACGGAAAGAAGTGAAAATGGTATCTCGGAAATTCCTTATTCGGTACACCGACGCCACTTTCGACGTCGATTACGACACCGACGATGGCTTTGAGGTTCCTCTTTACTCTCTCTCATTATCTTTCCTTTGTCTATTTATCTATATGCTTATTAAAATTCCTCAATTTTGAGCTGTTAAATGGCTGTAGGTTTTCAAATTCCAGCTCTTTTCCCTCACCTCTGTTCCTCCTGATGAGCAGAAGGTTTTCTACTCTTTCACCCCCTCATCTTCTCTTATTATCTATTTTGAATTCGAAAATGAAATTGTCATGGCATTTGCTTCTTTCTGTTTAGATTCTTGTAGGAGATGGTGATCGCGTCATATCAGATGACTCTGATCTCGTCGGCACACTTACTAACGAGCTTAAATTAATCTCAATCAACGAATATGATGAGAACAAGCAACATGAATCGAGTAGTGGTACTGCTTCTACTGCTCAAGACAACGCCGGTTTTTTGATATCTGATGAGGAATTGGCGCGAAGGCTGCAGGTCGTTTTTTTTTTCCTTTTTTTCTCGCTGATCCTTCATTTTTGTGCCAAATTTTCAGTGAATGCTTGTGGTGATTGGTATTTTTCGAAAAAGAAAAATTCAATTTTCTGTATCGGTTTCTTCACTTCTAGGCAGAAGAAGAGGCGGTAATGTTCCAGCAATTTGCTGTGAGTGATCAGAGTGAGCAGTTTGAACAGAAGATAACTGCTTACGTCAGTCAAGTTCTAATGGTGATTGTTAAACTTTTCCTCTGTTTATGATAGTATATTTGTTTGTCATATTTGTAATGCCTGCATTCTCAATTTTGCTTTAGTTTAGTGCGAAAACTCAGCAAGCACTCCGGTGCATCAATAGTTTGTGTCATCTTACACACATCCCTCTATTGGACTCTATAGATGGACTACATTTCACTTTTCTTGATAAGAATGAAAATTAAAGGCCTAATTTGGCGCTCTTATTAGCATGTAACTAGATGGTAGATTTGTCCTAAATGTCAATTATTTATTGAGTAATTGGCCAATTGTTGCTGTAGTATGAGGACCCTGTGCGCCAGGAGGCAGCACGAAAGACAGTTCCTGTTGAATTGCTTGAGGAGAAAGCATTGGTTGCTTTGGCCAAGGTAAGATCTTTCTTCTTCCCTCATGTAATATTAGAGCGTTCTGTATGGCTATACCGCCTAATACTTGTCCTGGCTTCTTTCTGGATCAAACTTCATAGGCACCAGAATATTTTTCTGCAATATGCGCTCTCTCATTCATGTCTTTTACTCCTTTTCCACTATGCCCCTGAAGTACGTTAAAGTAGTTTTAGAAGTCAGTAACCCAATTAATAATAGACATCTAATAGTTTTGTGTTCTAAGGTGAAATCACCGTCCTAGTTAATATATAATAAGAGAAAAATAAGCTTGCTTGGTTCTGTGTTTTGGTTGATACAAATATATGATTCACGGCAGTATGTTCTTTGATGAGTGCTGGGCCACTGAAAAACTCAGGCATAACCATAATGTTATGTGTCTATCTGATGGCTTTATTTCTGTTCCCAGGTTTGCACCAAATGAGCATCGTTTAGTATTAGCTACACTTGATGCATATGAAAGAATGGATTTGCAATGTTTGTTACATTCTGGTAGAAGATTCTTGCATGTATGTTCATGTAATTGTCTGTTGTGTATAATTTTAGCATGATTATCCTTCTGAGTGTTTGATCTCTTAAAAATTACTCCTTTCAACTGAAATTCTCTCACCTCTCTTCAAAATGTAATTTGTAGGTAGCATTGTTATAATTCTTTGAATAATAGGGCTGCTTGTTTTCCTGAGTCAAGCTAGTTTCAGGTCTTGTCAGTCATTGCAACTAGAGGATTCTTTTTGTTAATATACGTTGGTTATTTTTTAATCCTGATATATATGTTTTAGGAGGGGAACTTTAAACCATCAAAAATCGAACAAGACCATGTTTTCCTGCTGCAGCTGCTTTTCTGGTTCAAAGAATCATTCAGGTGGGTTTCCCTACTTAAACTTCTTAAACTCCTTATAGATTTAATAAAGTACTGGTCAGTGAATATCAGCGGTACACTACCAAAGACCTTGCAGAAGTAGTAAAGACCTGTGGGAGGAACTTTGCTTTCTCCTAGTTTATTGCTTCTTTTCAATTGTTTATGCCCATGCAACTGCTGCAATTAGATTCTGTTTTACTTCTTTTTCCTGTTCTCATTATTTTTTATTTATTATTATTATTTTTGGGCTGTGTGTGATTATGATATGTGATACTGTAGGTGGGTCAATGCACCTCCTTGTGATGGTTGTGGCAGTAATACTGTCAATCAAGGAATGGGTAATGCACTTCCTTCTGAAATTCAATACGGAGCAACTAGAGTTGAGCTTTATTGGTATGTATGAAGCAAAATCTCCTAAATATATGGTTTCTTTCCTTTCGTGATGGGTATGAATATATATTATTGTCTTTCGTATCTTCATGGTTATTAATGATTTCCATTTTTCATTGTTCTGTTTATTTTTGTTTCAAGTCAATCCGTAATACAAGCACCAAAAAATACCAAGTAACAATGCAAATATGCCAAGTGGCATTTAATTTATCTTTTGAAACAAAACATTTTGTTTCTCATTGGCTATTTTGGATTAGAGCAAATAACCATATATGTACCCTTTCCTTTCATTGGCCAGTTTCCATCTTTGGTGGGAAGATTTGAAATGATTCCCAATGATGTCACATGCTATGTCTGGTGTGTCACCTACAGCTTCATAATTTGAAGAGAGAGGTTTGTTTTCATCAATTTATAGTTAGGAAGACCGCGGATGTGGATCATACTTGACAACTTAGTCATAAAGAATGACTGCTTTATGCATGAAAATTGATGTATTGTATTCCAACCCTGATCCCGCAGCTGTCTTAAACCAGAGTCTCCATATAATTAGAGAGGTGCTTGGAGGCTAAGCTGGCCTTGTCGGTGAATAATAAAAAGTTCTATGTAGTTGGATAGCTCTTGCTTGATTTTATGTGTTATATTTCTCTGTTTACATGGAATAGTTTCTAGAATTGGAACTCGATCACCTCATGTTGTTCCTTATGTCCTTGTTTCAGTATTGAAAACTATTCACTCCTTTGCTTCCCTTCTCCTTCAGGTGTACTTCTTGTTCAAGAATGACTCGATTCCCACGATATAATGATCCATTAAAGGTATTTGGTTTATAAGTTTAGTTGGGTAATCAACATGAATTTATCTCTATTAATTTATGTTTCTCATTGTACATGCAGCTGGTGGAAACTCGAAGGGGCCGTTGTGGGGAGTGGGCCAATTGTTTTACACTTTACTGTCGATCTTTTGGCTATGAATCTCGTCTGGTTAGTTTCTCTCTGGATCAATTCTTTACATTTCACTTTGACAGACCATGATTTAGATTCATTTGCAAAAATATTGGATGCAATATTGGAGATGTAAAATAAAAGCTTTTACATCATTTTTTCATGATAATTATGGACCCAGTTTGATTCCAATACGAGCACACAACATGACAAGGTTATTGAAAATGCCAATCACATGCTGTTGGGCACTTGATCAGCTTTCATATGCAGTTGTTCCAGAGAGTATTTTTGAACTTTTTGGCTTCCCAACATCTATTATCTTGATGAAAGAGTTCAACATCAAAGTTAGTAGTTAGAGCCAACCCCATTTAGGAATAATTTGTGACTATTTTTTTGACTATGCATTTTGAGGCTTAGTTGATTGATTGATTGATTGATTGATTGCAAATCAATCTGAAAACGAAATTGTAAAAACTCAGCCGGAATTGAATGACTGCATAATCCAATGTTTATATCAGAATAGATCTGAAAAACTCTCCTTATTGAAGTTAGGAAGCAACTGTGTTTGTTACCTGCAAAGTTACTGTCTCAATTCCACATTAATTTCCTCAATTATTTAACCCTGAGCCAAAACTTCCTAGTTTCTTTAATTACTGACAACGTGCAGTTTGGTTTAGGTGAGATGTTGCAAAAACCCATATCATACAAAGGAACTTTTAGATACTCTATAATGTGGAATTCTTTAATAACTTTCTGCGTTAATTTTTTGGTTTTTGCTATATATTTCTTGATGGAGAATTCCCTGATGCAGAGGCACACCCATTAGTAGTTAAATACAATATTTGGACAAACTTGATAGGCCATAGGCAACAATTTGACTAGAGACACATACTCGCATGTCCTATAGCACACACATTTATATCATGGCATGATGGGTGACTATTACCTTAGTATGAAACTCTGTATCAATGGAAAACAATTTGATCATGATCATGTTGCAATTCATTTTGTATTTTCAGATCCTGGATTTTACCGATCATGTCTGGACAGAGTGCTTCTCTCAATCTTTGGGAAGGTAAGCTTCATTAACATAGTTGATGCATTTAACTTTTCACAGAAGCATTTGAGTTGCATAATTAAGTTTAACTTGCTGTTGGATATGTCCACAATCAGTTATATGAGTTCTCATATATTCTACAGATGGATGCATCTTGACCCTTGCGAAGGAACATTCGACAAACCATTACTATATGAAAAGGGGTACTAGACTTTGGCATGCTCTATATATTCTCTCTGTTATTTCTGCCATCCTGCTTCCTAGTCAATATTTATTTTGTGGCCTCACTTCTGTGAAATCTTAATTTATGCTTCTTGGGTAGGTGGAATAAGAAACTAAATTATGTGATTGCAATTGCAAAAGATGGAGTTTATGACGTCACTAAACGTTACACAAGGAAGTGGCTTGAGGTAATACAAGTGTAGCAATCACACTCTTTCATTTGAATTTTCAGTTCTTTCGACTCATGTTGTGAGTTTTCTTTTGCCAAGTTTCCGTCAAAAGAATTGCTACATTTGCAGGTTTTATCAAGGCGGAATATTGTTACAGAGCCTGTCTTATTGGCTACTCTCTCTAATATAACAAAGGACTGCCGAAGAAGCTATGCAGCTGATATGCTTGAAGACCGTGACAGGAAAGAATCAGAAGAAATTGAAAGAGGTTTACATTCCACTGATGATTGTTCTGTCTCCTTACCTGGAAGACAAAGTGGGGATATAGAGTGGCGCATTTCAAGATCGGAAATAGGTTCAAATGAAGATAGCTCTTTCAGTTGTTCTTCTTGTCCTGTTCGTGTATGCGTAGATGAGCATGTGACAAAGGTTTACAATGGACTTTCCACTGTTCTCTCTCAGTTTGTTGAGAATTCTCTTCCTAAATCTAGAGCTGTTGAAATCATGAAGATGTTTAAACAGATGTTGGTGGATCTCAAGAATTTACCTTATAAAACGAGGAAAACTTCCATTAATCCTTTTGTGCTTCATTTGCTGCCTTATTTTGATGAATTGCTCGATGCTCTTTCACTGAGAAGTGAGATAGACGATGAAAACGTGTACATTTGTTTAGCTGGTGACCCTGTTAAAACCTCTTTAGCACTGCCTGTCGTGTTGGATGCTTTGGATGACATGATCCTCGATCTCCACAAATATGATAGCTTAACCAAAGCTCTGCTTTCCTTTCCACTCATCAGTTTAAACAGAATCCATTCTGGTTCAGTTCTGGCAACTGGCGAGGAACTTCCTTTTGGAATTGTGAGTATTATCACTTTGCCCTACATCAGTTTACTGTCTATATAAATGGGTACAGGCCTAAAGTGTTCTTTTTTTCAGGCCACATCAGCATTTGATGGGCTCCGTGCAACTAAATGGGAAGAGCCAAACGGTGCAAAAGGTATTAGTAAAACTTCAATAATTGCTTTTTTGCATTTGGAAAATGAGAATTTCTGCTTGCACTGTCATACATTTTTTTTCTAATTGAAAAATGTGGATTGCATGATTTGCAAATTATCTTATAGTCATCCTTATCATAAATTCTTATTTTCTTTTATATTTTCATCTCGCAGGTTGTTGGATAGTGTATAAATTACCAGATAACCAAAAACATGAACTAGTGGCATATGATATAATGTCAGCCAATGATGCCCCAGAGAGAGACCCAATGGACTGGTATGTGCATAAAAATGCACAACATTGCATTTATTTTTCTCATGACAAACATTTTATGTGTACTGATTTATTCTATCAAACCCATCAAAAATGTGTCGCCTTTCATTTGCATTCTTGATCTTATCAAGATCTTGTTCGTAGGGTTGTTGAGGGAAGTGATGATGGGGGAT
>CAOJCQ011658968.1:0-10121 GCA_948356215.1 Stillingia texana | reverse complement strand
AGATTGGTCCTTTGCTTCTAAAATTCTCTTTTCTTTCCAAAGGCTTCTAGCTAATCTAATGATTTCAAATAATTAAATGGATTGTTATATAAATCTTTATAGGCCCAAATAATAATTAAAATTGAATAAAATAAAAACCAATTAGGCCTTATAGTGGAGAATTGTGCATAAGCGTTTGGAAGGGCCTTTGCACCTTCTTGGCCCAATTCTTTTCAGAAAAATTCTAAAATTTATATGAAACTTGTATAACACTTATATAGTCCATATAACTAAGTAACTATTGGGATTTTTACTATTGAGTTTTTCATAGGGTTCATGCATCATATACAGAAAGAATAACTCTAAGAACAAGCAATTTACATCAGACTTTGCCATGGATTGAGTTTAAAATTTTCAAAAAGTTTATCAAAATTTACATGTTTAAATATTATTTCATAAAACAAGTTTTCCTTCACACTTGGTTGTAGTAAACCTACAATGTTCAAACTAGATCTCCTCCGAACGAAATCCACACTAAAGTAGATGAAAAATAACCAAAAGGCTTTGATTAGTATGAGTTTCAAAATTATTAATAGGAAGAGAAATATTTTTTGCTTAAAGATGAATAGGGGAGGTGCAAATTCTCACTAGAAAATTCTGTGTATATTTTGAAATCTTTTCTTAAGTATTTGTATGCCACAAAACCTCTTACTAAGTGGAAGACGATTTCCCATGGGTGGTAGAATTAGGTATTAGTCAAAATTCCTATGCCAAGAGGCTTTAGGAATTTCAAGCAACTTGAATTCCATGTCCAAATCAGATTTGGTCTTTTGCTTTGAAAATTCTC
Organism: Stillingia texana; assembly: GCA_948356215.1. Lineage (NCBI taxonomy): Eukaryota > Viridiplantae > Streptophyta > Magnoliopsida > Malpighiales > Euphorbiaceae > Stillingia > Stillingia texana. The sequence goes on along the minus strand of CAOJCQ011658968.1, from coordinate 9,295 downwards.
TTTTCTTTCCATGGGCTTCTAACTAATCTAATGATTTATAATAGTTAATTGGGTTGTCATATAAATATTTATAGGCCCAAATAATTATTAAAATTGGATAAAGTAAAATCCAATTAGGCCTTATAGTAGAGAATTGCATATAAGCATTTGGAAGGGCCTTCGCACATTCCCTGGCCTAATTCTTTTCAGAATAATTCCAAAATTTATATGAAACTTATATAACACTTATATAGTCCATATTACTAAGTAACTATTGGGATTTTATCTATTTGGTTTTTCCTAGGGTTCATCCATAATAGATAGACGAATTCTAAGAGCATGAAATTCACATTAGGGCTTGCCATGGATTGTATTTAAGATTTTCAAAAAGTTTATCGAAATTTATTTATTTAAATCTTATTTCTTAAAACTAGTTTTCCTTCATACTTTGTTGTAGCAAACAAGCAATGATCAAACTAGAACTCCTCCTAATGAAATCCACACCAAAGTAGATGACAAATAACAAAAAGACTTTGATGTTTATGAGATTCAAAATTAGTTATAGGAAGATAAATAATTTTTTCTTAAAGATGAATAGGGGAGGTACAAATTCTCTATAGAAAATTATGTGTATTTTTTGAAATCCTTTATTAAGTATTTGTAGGCCACAAAATTTATTACTAAGTGGAAGAGGATTTACCATGGGTGGTAGAATTAGGTCTTAGCTGAAATTCCTATGCTAAGAGGCTGTATGAATTTCAGGCAACTCAAATTCCAAGTCCATATCATATTTGGTCTTTTGCCTCTGAAATTCTCTTTTCTTTCCATGGGCTTCTAATTAATTATGATTTCCAATAATTAAATGGGTTGTCATAGAAATCTTTATAGGCCCAAATAATAATTAAAATAGAATAAAATAAAATCCAATTAGGCCTTATAGTAGAGAATTGTGCAGAAGCGTTTCGAATGGTCTTTGCTTCTTTCTTGGCCCAATTATTTTCAGAACAATTCAAAAATTTAAATGAAGCTTTATAACACTTTTATAGTGAATATAACTAAGTAATTATTGGGTTATAAAATATTGGGTTTTTACTAAGGTTTGTGCATCATATAGAGATAGAATAACTCTATGAACATATAATTTACATCGGGTCTTGCCATGTATTGCATTTAAAATTTTCAAAACATTTATCAAAATTTACTTGTTTAAAACTTATTTCTTTAAACAAGTTTTCCTTCACACTTGGCTGCACCAAACTAGCAATGTTAAAACAAGAACTCCTCTGAATGAAATCCACACCAAAGCAAATGATAAATAATCAAAAAGCTTTGATGTTTATGAGTTTCAAAATTAGTTATAGGAAGAGAAATAATTTTGGCTTAAAGATGAATAAGGGAGGTGCAAAGTTTCTCTAGAAAATTGTGTATATTTTTTGAAATCCTTTCTTAGGTATTTATCTGCCAAAAAACCTAATACTAAGTGGAAGAGGATTTCCCATGGGTGGTAGAATTAGGTATTAGCTGAAATTCCTATGTCAAAAGGCTTTAGGAATTTCAGGCAACTCAAATTCTAAGTCCAAATCAGATTTAGTCTTCTACTTCTAAAATTTTCTTTTGTTGACATGCGCTTTTATTTAATCTAATTAATAACAATAATTAAACAGGTTGTACATAAATCTTTTCAGGCCCAAATAATAATTAAAATCTAATAAAATAAAATCAAATTAGGCCCTATAGTAGAGAATTGTGCATAACTGTTTTGAAAGGCCATTGCTCCTTTCTTGGCCCAATTATTTCAGAACAGTTCCAAATTTTATATGGAACTCTTATAACTGTTATATAGTCCATATAACTAAGTAATTATTGGGTTATTAACTATTGGGGTTTTAATACGGTTTATGTACCATATAGAGATGGAATAACTCTATGAACATGCAATTTACATAAGGTTTAGCCATGGATTGCGTTTAAAATTTTGAAATAGTTTATCAAAATTTACTTGTTTAAAACTTATTTCATAAAACTAGATTTCCTTCACATTTGGTTGAGCGAAACCAACAATGTTCAAACTAGATCTCCTCTGAGCAAAATCCACACCCTAGCAGATGACAAATAACCAAAAGGTTTTGATGTTTATGAGTTTCAAAATTAGTTATAGGAAGCGAAATAATTTTTGTTTGAAGATGAATATGGGAGGTGCAAATTTTCTTTAGAAAATTGTGTGTATTATTTGAAATCGTTTCTTAAGTATTTGAAGGCCATAAAACCTAATACTGGTTGGAAGAGGATTTCCCATGGATGGTAGAATTAGGTCTTAGCTGAAATTCTTATGCCAAGAGGCTTTATGTATTTCAGGCAACTAAAATAAAAAATCCAAATCAGAGTTTCCTTTCTGCTTCATAATTTCTCTTTTGTTTCCATTGGTTTTTCATTAATCTAACAAATTCAAATAATTACATGGGTTGTCATCTAAATCTTTGTAGGCCTAAATTATAACTAAAATCTAATAAAGAAAAATCCAATTAGGCCCTAAAGTAGGGAATTGTGCAGAAGCATTTGGAAGGGCCTTTGCTCATTTTCTTGACCCAATTCTTTTCACAACCATTCCAAAATTTATATGAAACTTTTATAACACTTATATAATCCATATAATTACTTACTTATTGAGTTTTTAATTATAAGGATTTTCATATGGTTCATGCATCATATACAGACAGAATAACTATAAGAACATGCAATTTACATCAGACCTTGCCATGAATTGAGTTTAAAATTTTCAAAAATTTTATCAAAATTTACATGTTTAAATATTATTTCTTAAAACTAGTTTTCCTTCACACATGGTTGTTGTAAACTTACAATGTTCAAACTAGAACTTCTCTGAATGAAATCAACACAGAAGCAGATGATAAATAACCAAAAGGCTTGGATTATTATGAGTTTAAAAATTATTAATAGGAAGAGAAATAATTTGGGTTGACAGATAAATAGGGGAGGTGCAAATTTTCTTCAGAAAATTGTGTGTATTTCTTGGTATTCTTTCTTAAGTATTTGTGTGCCACAAAACCTAATACTAAGTTGAAGAGGATTTCCTATGGGTGGTAAAATTATGTCTTAGATGAAATTCCTATGTCAAGATGGTTTAGGAATATCAGGCAACTCAAATTCCAAGTCCAAATCAGATTTGGTCTTTTGCTTCTAAAATTCTCTTTTCTTTCCATGGGCTTCTAACTAATCTAATGATTACAAATAATTAAATGGATTGTCATATAAATCTTTATAGGCCCAAATAATAATTAAAATTGAATAAAATAAAAACCAATTAGGCCTTATAGTAGAGAATTGTGCATAAGCATTTGGAAGGGCATTTGCACCTTTCTTGTCCCAATTCTTTTTAGAACAATTCCAAAATTTATATGAAACTTTTATAACACTTATATAGTCCATATAACTAAGTAACTATTGGGATTTTTACTATTGGGTTTTTCATAGGGTTCATGCATTATATACAAAAAGAATAACTCTAAGAACATGCAATTTCCATCAGGCTTTGCCATGGATTGAGTTTAAAATTTTCAAAAAGTTTATCAAAATTTACATGTTTAAATATTATTTCATAAAACTAGTTTTCCTTCACACTTAGTTGTAGTAAACCTACAATGTTTAGACTAAAACTCCTTCGAACGAAATACTAAAGTAGATGAAAAGTAACCAAAAGGCTTTGATTAGTATGAATTTCAAAATTATTAATAGGAAGAGAAATAATTTTTGCTTAAACATGAATAGAAGAGGTGTAAATTCTCACTAGAAAATTCTGTGTATATTTTGAAATCTTTTCTTAAGTATTTGTAGGCCACAAAACCTCTTACTAAGTGGAAGACGATTTCCCATGGGTGGTAGAATTATGTCTTAGTCGAAATTCCTATGCCAAGAGGCTTTAGGAATTTGAGGAAACTCGAATTCAAAGTCCAAATCAGATTTGGTCTTCTACTTCAGAAATTCTCTTTTCTTTCCATGGGCTTCTAACTAATCTAATGATTTATAATAGTTAATTGGGTTGTCATATAAATATTTATTGGCCCGAATAATTATTAAAATTGAATAAAATAAAATCCAATTAGGCCTTATTGTAGAGAATTGCATATAAGCATTTAGAAGGGCCTTCGCACATTTCCTGGCCTAATTCTTTTCAGAACAATTCCAAAATTTATATGAAACTTTTATAACACTTATATATTCCATATTACTAAGTAACTATTGGGATTTTAACTATTTGGCTTTTCCTAGGGTTCATCCATAATAGATAGATGAAATAACTCTAAGAGCATGAAATTCACATCAGGGATTGCCATGGATTGTGTTTAAGATTTTCAAAACATTTATTGAAATTCACTTGTTTAAATCTTATTTCTTAAAACTAGTTTTTCTTCACGCTTGGTTGTAGCAAACAAGCAATGATCAAACTAGAACTCCTCCTAATGAAATCCACACTAAAGTAGATGACAAATAACAAAAAGACTTTGATGTTTATGAGTTTCAAAATTAGTTATAGGAAGATAAATAATTTTTGCTTAAAGATGAATAGGGGAGGTGTAAATTATCTATAGAAAATTATGTGTAATTTTTGAAATCCTTTATTATGTATTTGTAGGCCAAAACTTATTACTAAGTGGAAGGGGATTTCCCATGGGTGGTAGAATTAGGTCTTAGCTGAAATTCATATGCCAAGAGGCTTTAGGAATTTCAAGCAACTCAAATTCCAGGTCCAACTCAGATTTGGTCATCTGCTTCTGAAATTCTCTTTTCTTTCCATGGGCTTCTAATTAATTATGATTTCCAATAATTAAATGGGTTGTCATATAAATCTTTATAGGTCAAAATAATAATTAAAATATAATAAAATAAAATCCAATTAGGCCTTATAGTAGAGAATTGCGCATAAGCATTTGGAAGGGCCTTTGCACCTTTCTTGGCCATATTCTTTTCAGAACAAATCCAAAATTTATATGAAACTTTTATAACTCTTATATAGTCCATATAATTAAGTAACTATTGGGATTTTTTAACTATTTGGTTTTTCCAAAGGTTCATCCATCTTAGATAGATGGAATAACTCTAAGAGCATGAAATTCACATTAGGGTTTGCCATGGATTGTGTTTAAAAATTTCAAAATGTTGTTCAAAATTTACTTGTTTAATTCTTATTTCTTAAAACTAGTTTTCCTTCACACTTAGTTGTAGCAAAGCACTATTCAAACTAGAACTCCTCCAAATGAAATCCACACCAAAGTAGATGATAAATAACTGGAAGGCTTTGATGTTTTTGGTTTAAAAATTAGTTATACATGAGAAATAATTTTGGCTTAAAGATGAATAGGTCAGGTTAAAAAATTATCTAGAAAATTATGTGTATTTTGAAATCCTTTCTTAAGTATTTGTGGGCCACAATCCCATGGGTGGTAGAATTAGGTCTTATCTAAAATTCCAAGGCAAAGAGGCTTTAGCAATTTCAAAAAACTCAAATTCATAGTCCAAATAAAATTTGGTCTTCTACTTTTAAATTTATCTTTTCCTTGCATAGGTTTTAATTAATCTAATTAATTCCAATAATTAAATGGGTTATCATATAAATCTTTATTGGTCCAAATAATAATTAAAATCTAATAAACAAAAATCCAATTAGGCCCTATAATAGAGAATTGCATAAAAGTGTTTGGACAGGCTTTGCCCCTTTTCTTGGCACAATTCTTTTCAGAACCATTTCAAAATTTATATGAAACTTTTATAACACTTATAGAGTCCATATGACTAATTAACTATTGGGTTACTTACTCTTGGTTTTCCTAGGGTTCATGCATCATATACAGACAAAATAACTCTAGGAATATGCTATTTACATAATATCTTGTCTTGGATTGCGTTTAAAATTTTTTAAAAAGTTTATCAAAATTTACTTGTTTAAAACTTATTTCTTAAAACTAGTTTTCTTTCACACTTGGTTCTAGCAAACCAGCAAAGTTTAATCTAGAACTCCTAATGAAATCCACACCAAAGTATATGATAAATAACCAAAAGACTTTGATGTTTATGAGTTTCAAAATCAGTTTTAGGAAGATAAATAATTTTTGCTTAAAGATGAATAGGGGAGGTGCAAATTCTCTCTAGAAAATTGTGCTTTATTATTTGAAATCCTTTCTAAAGTAGTTGTAGGCCACAAAACTTATTACTAAGTGGAAGTCAATTTCCCATAGGTGGTAGAATTAGGTTTTCGCTGAAATTCCTATGCCAAGAGGCTTTAGGACTTTCAGAAAACTCAAATTCCAAGTCCAAATCAGATTTGGTCTTCTGCTTCTGAAATTTTCTTTTCTTTCCATGGGCTTCTAATTAATCTAATGATTTCCAATAATTTAAATGAGTTATCATATAAATCTTTATAGGCCCAAATAATAATTAAAATAGAATAATATAAAATCCAACTAGGCATTATAGTAAAGAATTGCACATAAGCGTTAGGAAGGGCCTTTGCACCTTTTTTGGCCCAATTCTTTTCAGAACAATTCCAAAATTTATAAAAAACTTGTATAACTCTTATATAATCCATATAACTAAGATGAATAGGGGAGGTGCAAATTCTCACTAGAAAATTGTGTGTACATTTTGAAATATTTTCTTAAGTATTTGTATGCCACAAAACCTCTTACTAAGTGGAAGATGATTTCCCATGGGTGGTAGAATTAGATATTAGTCAAAATTCCTATGCCAAGAGGCTTTAGGAATTTTAGGCAACTCGAATTCCAAGTCCAAATCAGATTTGGTCTTCTGCTTCGAAAATTCTCTTTTCTTTCCATGGGTTTCTAACTAATCTAATGATTTATAATAGTTCATTGGGTTGTCATATAAATATTTATTGGCCTAAATAATTATTAAAATTAAATAAAATAAAATCCAATTAGGCCTTATAGTAGAGAATTGCATATAAGCATTTGGAAGGGCCTTCGCACATTTCCTGGCCTAATTCTTTTCAGAATAATTCCAAAATTTATATGAAACTTATAAACACTTATATAGTCCATATTACTAAGTAACCATTGGAATTTTAACTATTTTATTTTTCCTAGGGTTCATCCATAATAGATAGATGAAATAATTCTAAGAGCATGAAATTCACATCAGGGCTTGCCATGGACTGTATTTAAGATTTTCAAAAAGTTTATCGAAATTTACTTATTTAAATCTTATTTCTTAAAACTAGTTTTCCTTCACAGTTGGTTGTAGCAAACAAGCAATGATCAAACTTGAACTCCTCCGAATGAAAAACACACCAATGCAGATGATAAATATCCAAAAGGCTTTGATGTTTAAGAGCATCAAAATTCTTTATGGGATGAGAAATAATTTTGGCTTAAATGGAGAGGTGCAAATTTTATCTATAAAATTATGTGTATTTTTGAATCCTTTTTATATATTTGTAGGCCACAAAACCTATTACTAAATGGAAGATGGTTTCCCATGGATGGTAGAATTAGGTTTAGCTAAAATTCCTATGCCAAGAGGCTTTAGCAATTTAAGGCAACTCAAATTTGCAATCCAAATCAGATTTGGTCTTTTTCTTCTAAATTTAACTTTTCCTTGTATGGGCGTTTAATTAATCTAATTAATTTCAATAATTAAATGGGTTATCATATAAATCTTTATAGTCCTAAATAATAAGTGAAATCTAATAAACAACAATCCAATTAGGCCCTATAGTAGAGAATTGTGCAAAAACGTTTGGAAGGGGCTTTGCCCCATTTCTTGGCCCAATTTTTTTAGAACCATTCCAAAATTTATATGAATCTTTTATAACACTTATAGAGTCCATATAATTAATTAACTATTGGGTTATTAACTATTGGGTTTTCCTAGGGTTTGTGCATCATATATGGATGTAATAATTCTAGGAACATGCAATTTACATCAGATCTTGCCATGGATTGCATTTAAAATTTTCAAAAAGTTCATCGAAATTTACTTTATTTTTTAAAACTGGTTTTCCTTCACACTTAGTTGTAGCAAACCAGCAATGTTCAAACTAGAACTCCTTCTAATGAAATGTACACCAAAGCTGTAATGCCTCTTACTGCTCTGACGTCACTTATGCTCTGATACCATTAAATAATGTAGCACCTCGATGCACCATGCACCCATGATGCACCTGGAAGCCATATCAGTGCACGTGTCAATACTTTCTTTTTAGCGGAAGTCTTTCAATACGTGAATTTATTAAATAAAATTTTTCACTTTCTTAAACGTACATTCAAGTTCAATTCTTAACATTCATATAAAGCATTTCCTTACTTAATCATTTTTACATACTAGATTCTTACAATTCCTATAGTTCTTGCATAACATTTCTATTTAATTACACAGTTCCCAAAATCACCATTACATGGATAATCTTCAATTGTGCTGGCTCGACTTTTCTACATTTGCTCGCGTACTTTTGCTCGATTTCTTGTAACCTACACGAATTAGAAACCCATGCTAAGCTTTACGCTTACTGGGAAATATTCTAATATCAAAAATAGATCTTTACTCATACATATTATTTAAACATATTTCATGTAGTTCGTTTATCACACAATCATTCACATACACATATATTTAATCATGCTCACAATATTTTATCACATATGAATAAAACCATATATTATTCTTATTCATACAACACCATTTTAATCATGCGATAGTTCATATTCTCACATCATTTGTCATGCTCACAACATTTAATACATAGCTCGCTTGCATTCATTTTCGTTCATTTAACCAGTTCACATTCATACTACGTTATTACCCTTTTCACGACATTCTCTTTTCCACACACCATTACGTTATTAGCATTTTCATGACATTCAATTTTTACACTTTATTAATGTTCAAATCTTATTCTTGTTATTTACGTTTATAAAATAACATATTCATTTCGGTTAAAAGAATAAGGTAGTCATATTCATATTGTTATATTCCGTTATTAGCACTTTTATGACATTCGTTTTATCACACATCATCAAACTCTTATCTCATTTTGGTGGATACTTGTAGTATCAAATTCATGTTCATTTTCGAATATATCATTATGAGTGAAACCATTTTCGTTGGATACCCGATGGTATCAAAATCATTTTTCATACGTCTGTTTCATAACTTCATTTATCATGTATATTTACACTTTTCTCTTTTTAGTAATTTTTGATGCTCCATGGGCGGTGGCCTCACGAGCGTTTTCATTTTTAGTGGGTTTATACTTTTCTCTTTTCCCATTTTCGGTGCTCCATGG
>CAOJCQ011569093.1:0-10663 GCA_948356215.1 Stillingia texana | reverse complement strand
ATAAGTTGAATAATTTTGAATAAAATTACAATTAAAATATATGAAAATAATATTTCAAATTAATAAATAACCCTTTGGGTCATTAATAATAAAACATCTAAGTTTAAAATTTGACAATTATCTGGAGTTCCAACGGGACTAATTTCCAAGAAAATTATCCAAAAATCTATGTTTATCTTTTACTTAAAAAAAAAAAAAAGTCTTAATCTCCATCTTAACTTTTAGATATCAGCTTTCTTTTCTTTTCATTTTTTAACTTTTCTTCCACATTCAAATCATCAAAACGGATCCGGAATCGTTTGAGATTTATCTTCAGTTCCTCTTTTTTTCTTCAACCTCAATCTCTGTTTCCTCGGTTCTTTCTGTTCTTGAGGTTTTGGGTTTCTGGATTTGTGCATAATTGTTTTTAACAGATCCAACCTTTTTATGGTATGGAGGAGCAGAAATTTAATTGAATTTTGGGTTATTTCGTCGTTCTTCTATAAATTACAATGTTATTTCTTCAACCAGATTACAAAATCTGTCCTTTATCTCTCTGCATCTTAATATCAGACGTTGTTGAGCTTGAGATCCGGTGGGAGCTGATTCTTCAATCCTTGCTTAGAGTCCTCCTCTTCTAATCCATCTTCTTCTTCATCACTCTATTCTTCTTTTGCTTTTGGTGATCTCCCTCTCTTTTCTTTTTTTTTTTTTCGGTTATCTATTTATGATCTGATTCTATTTGAACATGTTGGTGTGATTGGTTTGATTGTATTCTTGTTGATTTGGGGTTGTTTTTATTATGAAAGTTCCGTTTCTTCTTATTCTTACTGGGTTTTTAGAAAAGATTGAATTTGATTAGATGATGTTGATTGTTTTATGGCGGATATTAGCTTATTTTTATTGTTGTGGGAATTGTATGCGCTTAAACTTATTCGTATTTGGTGGGTGTCTATTGTTATATTGATTTCTTAGAGTTTAATGCTTTCATAATAAAATCATCTATTTCTTTTTATCCCATAAAAAGTATACTCTCCATAATCCATTTTTGAATTCCGACAAATATACCAATTTTTAAAACAAATATTATATTATACTTTACCCACAGTTATTTTTATATAAAAAAAATTAATGATTATATTCTAATATATAACTTTTTAAATGCTGATAATTATATATGAACCCCTATTTTTATTATTGATAGTGCAGAGTTCAGGAATTTATTTAATTTTTAAAATAATATGGTTATCTTAACCTAATATGTTTACAAAATAAATATTTAGAAATTTAATGTAACATTGAAATTTGAAGAACTTAATAGAAAAAAATGATATAGTTTAGGGATTTAAAAACAATTTTTTCCATAAGAATTCGAAGACAATTCTGTACGGCTGATTTATAAATTAGGAGCAAACTTAGATCTTGGCTAACACTCAAACAATTTTATAATCAATTTAATTTAAGTGAAAACCGAAATCTTCTGAAATCCTGTAATCAAACTTCTTTTGACATAACTTAGTGACGGCAAAATTTCTCCTAAACTTTGGCATGCACTCAGCAACGACGACTCTCTCACTAAATTTATCACTTTATCGCCATATGGCTAATTTTCCTTATCCATTCATTCATATTATTTATGAATAAAATATATCTCTTTGTTGATTTACCTTAGATTTCTCACTAACAAACTCTAGTGTAATAATTGAGGATAGACTTTCTTATCTTTTTCATGCTTTTTTCGGGGGTTTGAAGAAATCTATAATCAATAGGATATTTTTAACCCTCTCCTTGCAAAAGGAATGAAGTAAAATTCTTTTTTCCTTCCACATGATATTGAATCCATCGTTAAACTTTAGATACACTTAAGAACTACAACCCTCGCTAAAAATTGCAAGGAAGTTTCTTTGAAGTCACTTTGTCAACATACGGCTAATTTGCTTATCCATTCATATTATTTAGCAACAAAATTTCTCTTGCTAATTTAGTTTAGGCTCCTCACTATTTAACTCTTGCAGAACTATGGAGGATTGTTTTGTTATTATATAGTTGCTAAATAACTGTTGTCCAAAAACTCAATGAGGAATTTTCTCTTCCAATACATCGCTAATTTAACATTTGAATTTTTGTTTTATAATATTAATACATAGATCAACTTTTAAACCTTAAACTATAATATATACAAACAACAAAATTTAAGTGTCTAGATACCCAAAATTTAATATAAATATATATATTGATGAAAAAAGATACCCAAAATTTAATATAAATATATATATTGATGAAAAAAGTTTCTTCCAAAAGCAAAAATATAACAACAAATTAAAGGAGTAATAAATTAATTCTTACTTGTATTAGGTTCAAGTCTAAATCATCCATAATTACCTGTCATAAAAAATCTTTAGTTTCAACTCAATACAATGATAACCACAATTTCTAACATTTCCTAAAAGTAAAGGAACTAAAGTTATTGCTTAGATAATTTTTTTTTTTTTTTTACATGTGATATGAACAAACCATTAACTACTAAAATGATTCTCGTAGTAAGGGTTGAAACTCTTCCTAGTCCCTTTTACATGTGATAGAAATAAGCCATTAGATAGGAAATGACTAGCTAAATTTTCTAGGATCGAAGCTCTTGCTAATTAGGTCATTTTCAAATTTAATATGAATAAGCTATTATAGGAAGATGACTCTCACTAAATTAGAAAGGACCAAAAATTTTGGTAATTGGGTCATTTCAATTGTGATAAGAATAAGCCATTATTTAGAAAGATGACTCTTGCTAATTTGGTAAGGAAGGTAATTATTCCATTTCACATCTTACACGATAAGCCATTAGTAAGGATATATGTGGTTGCTATATTTACAACTAGAACTGCATCACAACATCCTAGCTAGTTTTTGAAAATTCAAGTTACATCCAAAGTTTAGCAAGAATTTTTGTTTTCTAAGTAACTTTAAAGTTTTGTTTGGCTTTTGAGTAAGAATATCCTCTAGAGTATAAGATGAAATACGTTCATTCATGTATGCAATAACAATATTATGTTAATAAAGGTATTTGTTCATAACTTTGTGCTATGTTTAATGACATACGTTTGTAAATTTTTAAACAATTTAATGAAATTTTTAATATTAGTCACAATATGAATGCAATCATAAATAATTTATGATATTGAGATATAGATCATGTGCGAATCCAATATATCTAAACATTCATTGATCGTAGTCTTCTAATAAGATGAGACATTGTAGAATACAGATAAATTAGCACATGTTATGTTTCTTGAATTATTCAAGTAGCTGATCTTATTGACTATGGTTATGGAGATGATTTGGAACATGTGGATGTTTGTTAGAGACCAAATACATCAGATGACTTGCTAAAGATCCTCACATGAATAACATCATCTAAAGTCAGTGAGAATGAATCTCCTCATAGCAGTAGTATAAATTATCCTTGAAATTGAGATCATAAGATAATTTTAAGTAGTATCTTATATATTTTAACTCTGTAACTTGTACTTCTAGCCACAGGTATGCATAGCTGTTAGATTGGGATTGCCGAGATCTACTTGAAGGTTTTTTGTGTTCAATAAAGAATTCACTATCCCTATTACCTATGAAGTTCATATCATAAAGAGTGATGTTGACTTTATTTTGAAATTCTGGCCAAACCTTTATGCTAAAAGTTGAATAGAGATTCAAGGGTAACATAAAAAAGAATAAAGGAACTCAACATACTTCTAACATATTCCAAGTTATATAATTGACTATTCCATATTCTAATTCTGAATGACATGAAATGTACTGAAAGGACATACTGCAATGATATTTATCTATGGAAAGAGAAATATAAACCACACTCAAAGTTCTTATCTTTTGGGGTCTTGATACTTTTAGATAGGGCGTTCATGATCTGTGCATACTGTTTGTTACTGATAAGAATCAATAATTATGGTACAAAAAAATTTAGATCCAATTGTATCAGTTTCTCTTATTACAACAATTCATTTTACACTGTAAACTGATAGAGATTTCTGAAGGTCACACACCTATAGAGTAGGGTCGCAAAGGTAAAATTATGATGTTAATGATATGAGTTTTATCTGTTTAGCTTTTAATAATTAATTAGACCTATAAGAGTTATAAGTCAGCCTATTTAATTGTAAGGATTAATTAGATTAGTTAAATGTCAAAGAGAAATAAAAGAGAAAGTCAAAAATCCATTTGGGATGGGAAAATGATGGGTGGCTGAAATTCCTACCTAGGCAATTCGAATAGCCCTAGTTCTATTGCTCCAAGAAAAACCTCTTCCCACTTATATTATGGTTTTATGTTTATATATATGTGAAAGATTTTCAGATACACACAACTCTCAATTTTCTCTAGCAGAAAATCAATTCTCTCTTTTCTCTCTTTAGCCAATTTTTTTCTCTTCCTAGAAATAAATTCTGGACATCATATAATCCATAGCCTCATGGTTCTTTGCTATCTTCTCTGGTGTGTATTACTTTCAAATGTGTTTTGCCGGTTTACAAAAATGGAGTGTGAAGATTAATCAAGAACTAAAACAAAGTTTTAAACAAGTTTCAATAAATTTCTAAAATTTTAAAAGTAATCCATGAGAAATACTTGTTGTTATTGGCATTTTCTTAGGGTATTTTATCCTGTATATGATGCATGAACTCTAGAGAAATGCAACAGTGGTAGAAGAGCCATTATCTACCATGGACTATAGTTGTTTAAGTTTGATATTTGCCTAAAACTTGAAATTTTAAACTTTTATATGTGGATGTATAACTGCAAATTTTGATTGATTTAATAAGATTTATATGATTGATTTGATCAGTTAGAACCTTTTCAATTTTGAATTCTAATCTTTCACTTCTCTATTGTTTTATTCATTAGATAAATTTAAGTATAGAATATTAGATTTTGATTTGATGAATTTTAATTGTTAAAATTGATTTTAAACTATTTTGAAAGAGATATTAATGTAATTGGGAAGTTCAAAAAGGCATTATAAAGTATTCAACGGAGGTGATATGGCATGACAAATCAACAGTTATATCATGTTAACCATTGACTGAAAAATACACATCATTGTACACATGGTAATGCTTAACATGATGTGTATGCTGATATGTCCTGCCATGTCACATCTGCCAATTATTCCTCATGACACATCAACTGTTCAGCTTGAAAATTACTGAATTCTGGTTATAATGACTTTCACGACTATAATGTCTGAGTTGAGATATTATTGGTATAAGAAAATAATTATTACTATATTATAGATTTTCGATAAGTTAAGTGACCCTGGATAAAATTAACTTCAATATTAGCCATTGAAGATTCGAGAGATTAACATATGATACAGTGATACAGAGGGGTTCATTTATATAGATTTTATAGAGTGAAAGGGAGAAGAAGAGAGAGAGACATTAGGATAAAAAGAAGATATATATGCCAAGTAATGAACCTTTTATGAATTATTTTTGGAGAATTTTTCTTAGTGGTTGATCTGTTCGAACGATTACGGTGTGTGCTTGAAAGTATTGTTTTAATTTTTCTAAAGCCATCATCAATTTGATTATAGTGTCTGTTCCCTTTGCGATCATTTGAATAACACCATACTTTTTCCGATCGTAAAAATTAACTTGGGGTTTTCTTCCCTTTTTCTCAGGATCTGAGTTGCTTTTATTAGATTTATCAGAGTCAGAGGACTCTTCCTTCCTTGCCTTGCCCTTGTTTTGCTTTACAAACTTCTACAGTGACCCTTTCTGAATGAGTCTATCAATCTCATCTTTGAGAGCTCTACAATCATCCGTATTATGTCCTACATCATTGTGGAAATTACATTATTTATTCTTATCCCTATGGCTCAGAGTCCTCTGATCGAGCTTTCTTGGCCAATTGACTTTGTCATGGTTTTATTGAATCCAATACAAAACTTCAGTCGATTCGACATTAAAAGGGGTATAGGTTTTCATGATTAGGTTTTGCTTCTTCATCCTATCACCGTGGTCCAAATACTTGATCAGGGAATACTTTCAAGGGCTCTTGGCCGCTTTCCTCTTTCGATCAGGAGATCATCGATCAGAGGAGGGGTGATGCCTTGATTTCCACTATTCAATGGTTGCTACATTCTATAGAGTCATACTATATCTTCCTGGGATTCGTAATCCATCATCAAGTACTATGAACTTTTTTGCTCGATCCATCAGATCGGTAAAATCGATGGGCATCTCAGTCATTAAAGAATTGTACAACCATAAACATTTCATGTTGTTTAGCATGGTCACGGTAGCTACTTCATCGTTTAAATTTTTGATCTCTAAGGCCACATCCTGGAACCTTTGAATAAAGTCCCGTAAGGGTTCATCTTCCCCCTGCTTCACCTCTTGTAAATCATTGATCATCTTTTTTTCCATCCTTGAATAATAAACCTAGTCTTAAACAGCTCTGAATGATGCTTGAAGTTAGTGATAGACCTGAGCGGAATTTCATAGAACCAATTCAGCGCATTATCAGTTAGAGTAGCAGAAAAGGCTTTCGTTATCAATAAATCATCATAAGTCTGCAGCTTTATGTAAGTTAAAAATTTTGATATATGCTTTTATCGGGTTGAAATTGCCTTTTTATTTCTTTATCTTTATATCCCTCCATCCGACCGAGAACTGAGCCTTCCCAATCTCCATCGAAAATGGATGGTAGGTGGTGCAGTCTCTGTCCAGCTTTGAGAGATGTCCCAATCTATGTTTTTTATAAACTGTTTTATTTTCTCCTAGAGCACCTCTTCAGGATCGAGCATATCTTTCTACTTACTCATCAGGCTTTTCCTGAATTTGTCTTTTATGGTTCCCGATTCATTAGATCTTTGGGGCTCCACCTTATGTCCTCTCGGAGCGGAGCTTCCAGATTATGTCCTCTCGCAATGTTTCTTTGAAGCCCAAAAGCATAGTTTATAAAGCTTCCATAGTTAAAAGGGTACCAGTTTGAGGTGTAGAGGGTTGTACTACCTTTGGTATGGGTGTAGCAAGGGGCCCAGTTAGGTGAAGTCATCCTGCCAGCTGAGATCCTGTATTTCAGTTATTCATCGGGTTTCCTTCGGCTTCCTCCATAGGGACTCTCAATGAAAACACCAGTTGATAAGTCCAAGAGTTCTCAAGCCTTGATCCAAGGAAAGCAAGGTGAAGGTCTGACCGAATCCAACCTGTAAAATAAGAAAACTAAGCTCCAACATGGGCCAGAGATCAGACTCCTATGCTTAAGTTAGTGCTCAGCGGGTGAGAGACAACAACAAAAGCATAAAATATGGAATACATTCCTTGTGAATGAGAGGAATACCTTTATTTATAAGTTGAGAACAGGATCATGGTAGACCTGAAAATCAAGGCATGTGTCCTACCATTTTTGGGCTTTGACAACTGGCAGTCGCATCGGTTCGGGTCTGGCTAAAAAACTTAACAACGAACCGATAGAGATGTCAGAGCGGGTATTTTAGACTGGTATTTTGGCTTGGGCCTATCTGGGCCTAGTTATGATAAAGTGGATGTTATCACAAGTTTTCATAATGAGTTGACAACTAATTTTATGCATCCTTAACCATTATGGGCCAATAATATCCCTGTAGTAGGGTTTTTCTGGCTTTTCTGGCCAATGTGTTTGCCTCATTTGGTCCACATATTCCATCACGTATTTCTCAAAGGATGTAATATGCTTCTTCATTTGCAACACAATTTAGCCATGGATGAGTTAATGATCTTTTGTATAACTCTCCATCTGTGATGAAGAAATCTCTGGCTTTGTATTGTTATTTAATGCTTCCTTACCATCTTCGATAATAATTCCCTCGATGAGGAATTCATAAATGAACTTTTTTCATCCATTCATCTATTTCAGGATGTTGATCACGTAATTTTCATCTAGGTAGCTTTTGACTACTATGGCGATGCATATTTGACATATTCTTCTATGTCTAATGTTGTATTGGCCAATAAATTTTCCTCCTTGTTCAAATCTCTAAATTCATTCTATCTCATAGCTTCCTCATTTGACCTTTATACGGGATAACATGTTTTGGCTTTCTCAAAGAGTTTGGCTTTGTTGGAGTCTTTTACCTCAAAAACACCATTTAACTGTTTTAAAATGAGATTGGAGTCATTATGGATAATCAATTTTTATGCCTTAATATGGCTAGCCATATTGAACCCTTTGATCAATGCCTCATACCTAACCATGTTATTTGAGGAAGCGTAAGGCAGCCAGAGAGTGTGCCTAAACTCAATTTTCATTGGCTTTTTTAGGACTATCATAGCTCCTGCTCTATGACATTTAGTTGCTCCATTGATGGATAAGTGCCATATATCCATCTCAAACTTTTTGACTTCTTTAGAAGATTTGTACAGTTCAATGATAAAATCACTTAAAACATGTGCTTTCATTGTTGAGCGATTCTAAAATCTAATGTCGAATTCACCGATTTTCCAAGACCACTTTCTCAATTGGCTATAAGGCTCTAGCTTCTGGAGTACCTTTCTTATAGGGTAGTTAATGTGAATACACATAATATATACCAAAAAATTAGTGTCTGATTTTAGTATCGAATATTCCATTTGGGGGTATATAGTCTTTATGCCTCTGAGGACTTTACTGACATAGGAAACGGGAAACTGCTCCATTCCCTCTTTAAGAAGCAAAAATGCTCCAACCACTTCTTCGATTGTTGAAATGTGATAAAATAGACTTTCTCCTTTCATGGGTCTACTGATGAATGTGGGGTTCAATAATTTCAACTCATCAAACACTTTTTGGCATTTATTCCCCCATTCAAAGTTTTTGATGCCTTCCAAAAGTTTATAAAAAGCAAGGCTTCATTTTACAAAGCATGAAATAAACCTTCCCAGTGCGTTGATCCTCCCACTGAGCTTTTGGATGTCAAGAAGCATTTTGGGAGGATCCATATTAATTATTGACTTGATCTTTTTAGGGTTTGCTTTTATCCCCCTTTTAGGGATAAAAAAATCCCAAGAATTTCCCACTTGGACACCAAACACACAATTCTTGAGATTCAGCTTCAAGTTATATCTTCTAAGCACTTCAAAAACTTCCTGGAGATCCTTTGGATGTTCTTTAAAATTGCTTTTAACAATCATATCATCAATGTAGATCTCTATATTTCTACTAATTTGATCACTGAAATCTTGTTTACCATCCTCTAGTAGGTTGCTCTTACATTTTTAGCCGAAAGAGAATGACATTATATAATACATTCCCTTATTAGTGATGAAGAAAGTTTTCTCCTAATCTTCCTTTCCCATCAGTATTCGATGATATCTTGTGATGGCATCTAGAAAAGCGTACCACTTTTGTCCTACAATGGAGTCTACTAGTTTATTGATGCTTAGTAGTGGATAACAATCTTTTGAGCAAGCTTTATTCAGGTTGGTGTAATCAACATATATATGTCACTTCTTGTTTGGTTTCTTTACCAATAATACATTGGCTAGCCAATTGGGGAAAAGACTTCTCTAATGAAACTTGTGTCGAGTAGGGTTTTGACTTCTATAGCCATCGCCTGCTGCTTTTTAAGTTCTTTCACCGTAAGATCTAGTTTGATTCCAGTAATATTGCATGTTTTCCATATGAACACATCCTTATTATTGCCTAATACCTCTATCACCATTGTCACACTTTTCTGATTCATGGTGGTCCCTGTTCTGAGCTTCTTACAATTGGCTATAACCAGATCTTACAATTTTTCTACATATTCTATAGTATTGGCAGTGGGGGGAATTGAATTCATCACTAAAGATTGATTTGCTTCTTTGACCGTTGTTATAAATGCTTCTTGGACATGTTTTGGTTGCCCCTGTAGATGGTTATCTCATCTTTGGTGGGCATTTTTATAGTTAGGTACCTCTCATTGGTGAAAGACCCCATTTCTAACACAGGCTTATCAATGATGGTGTTGTAAGCTAGTGGGGTGTCTACTACCATGAACTATGTTCTGCACCTGCTCATTATTTCTTCATCTCCTATTTCAACTTCCAAGTAGATAACACCTTCCACATTCACCGGTATCTGAGGAAAACAATTTAAAGGACTAGGTACAGACTTCAAATCTCCCATACCCAAGTTCATAGCTTTCAGAGCCTGAAATGTGAGGATGTTTATGGTTTTGCCATTGTCAACCAATATTCTTCATAAAAGATATTTGGTTGTCAACCAATATTCTTCATAAAAGATAGTTGTTTACCACCGCTTGGATTACTAAAGCGTCATTGTGTAGATGCTTTACATGAAAGCTATTCGCTGTTGAAAAAGTTGCTTTTCTAGGGTTATCTTCCCCAATTAGATTGATATCAGATCTTTCTTTCTTCCTTTAGGTTTAATCGGTGTGTCTGGATGAATGGTAGTAATCATATTAATGGCATCGATCGATTCTTATTGCGGTTTTTAGCCTAAGCCTTCCACTTTTCCATCATTTTTATCTCTGTCTCTTTTTTAAGAGGAATCATCTTTAACAAAGCTAGAAATTTGATGCAAGCATGAGTACAACCTGAGACAAGCTTGCTTTTCCTGAAGAACCAATCATAAGATTGAGGTCTAAGAGGTTTAAAGAAGCGTTGCAAGGATTAATGGAACACCACATGGATGTGATGCAAGTTTTTGTTCGACC